>QJPP01000191.1:0-282140 GCA_003996215.1 Jaltomata sinuosa
CTAAACACACTTTCCCACTCTAGCCTATCCTTACCTGGAATCTCTAGAGTCACTGTCATAGCATTAGAGTTCAACACAACATGGTATGGAGACAACCAAGTCATACCTAAAATGACATCAAAATCCAGCATGTCCAGAATAACCAAATCTACCCAAGTCTGAAAACCCACAAAAACCATTGGGCAAGTATGATATACATGGGTTACTACCACAGACTCCCCAACCGAGGTAGAAACATGAATAGGGGAATCAAGGACATCACAAACCAAATCCATACCCAAAAGAAACTTTACAGATACATACGAATAAGTAGAACCTGCGTCAAATAATACAGAAGCCATATGGTCACAAACTAGAATTGTACCTGTTATCACATCAGTTGATGCTTCGGCCTCAGATTTCCCAAGGAATGCATAACAATGGGCCCTATCATCAATCCGAGAAATCTCTATGGATAGTTGCGCTACTTCCCTTCCCTCGCCACCATTCCCTCTGTTCCCATGGCCTCCCAAAACATTAGCACGCCCACCCTACTGAAATACCTCAGGTGATATAAGGGGAAGGCCTGCACCTTCAATAGTGCTATCTCCTCCTATTCCACGCCCTCCTCAAGTACTACCTCAACCTCCTCCTCAACAGGATCCTGGGGTGGGGGATGCGTCACCGTCCTTGGCCCTTCTGCTACCTGAACTCCACCCATGGTGGGTGTTGCTCTTCCTCTGACCCTGCCCCTGCCCCTTCCTCGCCCTCTAGCTGCTGGTTCCATCACTGGAACTACCGTTCTCGCTCCGTTGCATCTGGTGTTAACCATCTGCAGACAAAAGAGTGAAAGAAGTTAGATACCAATTTATATCACCAGATACCAATTGGAATCAAGTTATAGCATGAAGGAAGAATGAAAAGATAGTTTTCTAAAGTCCTATAGCCTCTCGAAGAAAAGTATAGGCGTCTCCATACCATTCCACAAGACTCTAATATACCCATTCTGGTACGACGAGATCAACTAATCTAGGGCTCTGATACCATCTTTGTCACGACCCAAACCTCCATGAGTGGCACCCACCCATAACCCCCGGATGAGCGAACCAAAAACTCAATCAACACTTAGTGAAACTAACAGCTCAAAACAAGTTGCATTAATTTAAACTAGCATTCATAGACAAAAATACTAATAAACAAGATCCTGTGGAAAACTACCCCTAGAATCTGAAAGTCGTGTAACAAAACATCTACTAATGTCTAGAGAACAGAGATGCAACCCCAAAAACAAGAAAATCTAAGTCTGAAATAATGGACTAGAAATATGCTAGACGAAACTATGGTAGCCCAGAAGAAGCAACTCACCCTTGGATTCTGGAAACATCGGTACTACAACCGAGGTCGCATAGCAGTCGCTGGAATATATCCTGTACTTACAAAAGAAAAGCAAGTGCAATATCAGTACATAAAAATACAGTATACTAGTAGGATCATCGGCTAGCTCCCATAAACAACATATTAACAATAAATCAAAGCTGACTAAAGTAAGACAAATATGTATAAACAAGCCAACAATAATCCCAGACTCTTAGTCTTTCTTCTAACTTACCAACTACATGAAATAGGTCCAACCACCACCACCACCACAACAAATGCAAATAAGACCACCCTTTTTAAGTAACCCGGACCAACCAAAGTTCCCTAGGACAACACCTAATTTTCAACATGTAATTTTTGGTCTACATAAGGACCAACCCCACATTTAAGTACAACTACCCGGCTTTTCATGGACCAATATGCAACAATCACAGTTTCAATGATTAACTCGGTCCACTCATAGAACCATCAACAAAACATAATTAACAAGTATAAAAAACCCATACCAAGCGTGGTACTCGAGCCAACTATTATAGAACCTATACCCTGTATGGTACCTGAGCCAACCGATATGTATCCCATACCAGGCATAGTATCCGAGCCAACTGATAAGTGTCTCATACTAGGCGTGGTACCCGATAAATATCACACACAATCCAATAATCAACAACTAATGAACAACATCACACTTGTAAACCAACAAGCAATAAAACCAGGTTCATTTCACATAATTGACAACTGGATAATTAGACTTTCATAATTCCATTCCCTAACCATCCAATCCACATACAATACTAAGCGATAGTTACATGAACACATTGCAATTGGAAAAACAACAACTATCACCTACCTTGAATAGCTTGAAAGCTCTACTGGACCGGAGCCTTTCCATTTTTCGAAGCTTTTGCTTGTTCTTGGTCTAAAAATAATTACAATATTTAGTATAATCAGCCCAAATGACCTAATAATACGCGCATTATACTCAAATCCTAATCTTCAGGCTAAATCATGATCATTCCACCTATTACAGGGCTTTTCTACCATTAATTCGCCTAAAACTACCATTTTTACGGATTCATTACACAAATTATGGTGAATAGATCATAATTGAACAACAATATGCAAGACCCAAGAATTCTACACCCTAGAATCTTCTTTTCCATTGGGTTCTTCCTTCTTAGGTCAACCCAAAACTTCTCCTAAGCCTGCAATTATCGATTCTAATACCGAGAATCGAAGTACTGAAGTAGGGAAGAAAAAACCTTACCTTTAGGAAGAAAAATAATGGAAATTCGAGTTGAAATTTTCCAATTCGCCTCTGCCCTTCCCTAAAACGTTCTTGAGAATTTTAATATATTTTTGGGGAAGTGTCTGCATTTATAGTGACTTACTATGCTATAGCAGTCCCTACACTTCTATAGCCGCACTGCCTTAGCAAAACCCAACCGCTATGGCGGTGCTGACTGCCTTGACTTCTGCTATAGCAAAAATTTCTCTGCTATAACATTCATCGCTGTAGCGCGGTGTCAACCGCTATAGAGGTTGGCACGGAATAAAATCTCAAAAAATCTCCCAAAGTTTCCCATTTTATAGCAGACTTCAAAATATGACGTTCTGAACCAACCCTTTTACGTTAACTTTGATATCAGAAGTTCTACTCACCCGAATTCACTTCCGAAAAGTCTCCCAGACTCCTTAATGTCTTAGCTAACAGAAAAACTAGGTCAACATAAGATATTTTACCCAATCCTTTCCCGAATTTCCCTAGACCATACCTCACTCTGAATCCATCCGAGACTAGCCTAACCCAAATTTCCAACTCCCAAATCCAAAAGTTTTCTAACCTGAAACTTCACAAGAATGGTTTATCCATAATGACGGAACAGGTCGTTATACACTATAACTTGTAAGTTACGCTCATACATGGAGGCGCTTTGTAACTTACAGTTTAGGCTTTTGTGATGAGGAGATTTATAAGTAAAAAATATCTGGACCATTAATCCGAGGGCTGAGTATGAGTTTACCAATAATTGAATTTGACACTGAGGCATCCTTTAATTATGTGAATAGTTTTTGTTGACTAATTTGGGCCGTTATTAATTAATTTCAATATATTGAAATCATTGAAGTTTGTTTGGGTGGACTTTGAATATTCAAGTAATGTTTTGGCTAACAAAATTCAAGCAAGTGAGGCTTTAACTCGTAGTTTGATTGTTATTCTACAAATCTGTTATATTAATGTTTGTGCACATTTAAACCATCTAGTTCGTGTGAATGGGAAATCATGAGCTAGGTTGGGTACTTGTGAAACATTTAGTTAGACACAAATGATTGTTTATTTTGTTTTTACACTATTTGATACTTTTTATGGATAAGAGTGTGATGTGATAGTTGATTAGTTGTTCAGCATTCATTATCACTTAGTTGAGCACACTACGATGATGTCGGGTAGGTGGCTAGTCATGTAGTGCTAGTGAATATGTTGGGTACGAAGAATGGTTATTGTGTGTTTCTAGAGTGAGGTAAGTCAAGAACCTGTATCTCTGAAGATGGATAAGATACGAGATTGATGCTCCATCTCGGACAAATCATTCATATACCCATGCCTTATAGCGGTTGCTTACCCTTTTTACACTAGTTACCTATATCATTAGTTTCAGTCCAATCACTTTACTTGTATATTATATTATGCCAGTATTATATTATTTATGCCTTTATACATTACATATAATTTCTAAAGACTTGCCCCACGGGTAAGCTCAGGGGCGGACCTACAGTGTTCCTAAGGTGGTCAAGCGAACATCCTTCATTAAAAAATTATACCATGTATATAGATAAATCTTATTTTATATGAGTATATGTTACATTTTGAACACCGTTGAGATTATTAGACGAGATAGCCCAGTGGTTATAAGGGCGTTCGAAAATTTTTTGGCATCACACACGTGGGTTCAATACCTAATAGCAGCTTCTAGCTTTAACTTTTTTAAGATTCCATTTTCTTAATATTAACATTAGTTATAATAGTGACTTATAGACTATATGGCTTTTTAAAAAAATAAAATTGCAATACCAACTGAATTCTAAACAATAGTGTATTTATGACTTTCTTTTTCGTTTCATTAATATTTTTAAGCATTACTTAAAAGTAAATATTTAATTGAAAGTTAATTAATAAGTAAATTCTAAAAGATCTCTACAATTTAATTAAAATATATGTAATTGTAAGCTAAACTACTCTTTAAAAAATCTCTCCATTATGCTCTTCATAGGTGTATTGATGTTATTGTTGTCATCACCGGAGGCCGATGAAAGCTTGAAATTTAAAAGTGATTTGATACTAGATCGAATTCTCTTCTTGCTTCTATGTTTTCTTTTTGGCTTCATTCACTAAATGTAAAATTAAATATGAATATCTTTTTTTGTTTTTAATGATGATTATATTGTGTAGATTTAAAAATTATCGGTGCACCTATTTACTAATACTGTGTAGTTTAATTTTTAAATTTTTTGATACACCCAATCATCAAAAAAAAATTACTTCTTAAAAATTTGAACACCCTTTGCGAAATTTCTAGCTACGCCACTGGATAAGTTTTCATGCTTCGAGCCTACACCCTGAGCAGGATCGACATCCGATGTTATTTCTGGCTCGAGCATACCTATAACATGACATGACATAGAGCATAAACATGATTTAAAGCATTTGAGAATGTTAGTCTTGTGAAATAAAATACTTTGCATAAATCATAGTATTTGAACTCATAAAATGACCCAAATCAAAATTGGGATACATAGCATAACATTCTATTGTCTGACTGTATATAACACCTCTTACATGACTGAATATTGTCTATCAGGACAAGGCATCCGGCATATCTTAAAGAGAACTAATGTACTATAAATAAAGAATAAGCCCCAGAAGTAAAGCGAGGCTCACCAATAAGCAAAAAGTGTAAAGGCTAGTGTGTTGTCTGATCATAAGGTTGAGTACCTGAGTCTACATCATTTAAAAGATGGATTGCCCTTGGCAAAAAGGACATAAGTATGATAACATCCAAAGGCACTCTTCACTTAAGAAGGCAGAAATAATCGTTTACAAAATAATTACCCAATTTAGGAGTCGGGGTCGAATCTCATAGAGATTAGAATTTAGATTCACCAAACTTTATTTTTCAAGTCACTTTTAGCGTGCACATTGTATGAAATAGCAATAAAAATGAAATGGGGATTCGATTTAAACTAGGAGTTTGTAACAAGTGTAAGGAAGTAACAAGTTAATACAATTATTGAAGTTTATCAAGATTAGGAAGCTAGGGGTGTGATTGCGATGGGGTAATCAATTATAATTGTGATTGAAAACTTGACTTAGGCTTGATTATGGTGCGGATAGCCTTGGTTCGGGTTATGCAAATCATTTCTCAACCAATAAGCATATATTCTTTGGATTTTCTCGAATTCCAAAGCCTTCACAATTAACCAACCAATTAGCTTAAGTGGGTTAAGTTATCTCTAGCCTCAACCCTTAAATGAGAAAATCTCCAAATCCTTATCATGAATCCTTACCCAATATTAATCTTGTTTCTCAAGCAAGACCAACATTGGAGAACTAAATTAATGTTTGCAAGCATCAATTTTATAGTTAAAACTTAAAGGATTCAATAAATCCACACATAAAAATCAATTCTAAACACAAATAATCAATATCCAATCACAATTTATACACCCATCATGCACATACCCCTAGATATTAATTTAACTATTCATAATATTGGAAAAGAAATTATACCATTGTAATGACCCTTCTGGTCATTTATATATTTTCGCCTTTCTTGTACCATTAGAGCTTACTTGTAGCGGCCCAAGTCATTTATGGCTTGTCGGGACCGGTAGTTCGGTGCCCGGGCCGTTTGTTTGGTCTTTATGGTCGTTCCTAATTTTAGAGCTTCAACTTTGGAAATCGTTGACTTCCATCAACATTCTTGGTAATATCAAAGAATTAAACCAAGGTTCTAGGTCAAAGGAATTCCTTACTCGAAAGTTCGAGTTAAAGAAATTTCTCGTGTAACACCTCGCCCGTTTGGAAGGTTTAAAATTACCCGTGCCTTTGGGGTAAGACTAATAGAGTCTAATATACTAAGAAGGATGTGTTATGAGGTATTATAATTGTAAAATGGTCGTATGATGAGTTTTGAAGTCAAGCAAGTTGCGAAACAAAAGTCGGAAAAAGTTATTGTAAATTCCTTTAAGGAATTCTCTTTAAATTTGGGTTAAATGTCTTGGGGTGTTTCTACCTATCTATAAAGAGTTAGTGGGCCCCCAATATATCAAATCGAAGGTCTACGAGTCTAGTTTCTAACGCACTAAACTATTTATCCATACGACTTCAGAATAGAGAAATATTCACGTTTTTGTAAGACTGCACAAGAAGACACGTCAAGGTGGGGCTCGCATCCTAAGTCGGTTTTGCTTTATAAAAGGTGTTTCAGCTTCGTTTTAATTCATAAAAATCACCCAAAAGCTTCAGAAAATTAGAAGGAAAATCCATAAATAATCCTTGGACTTTTATCCTTTCAATTCGGAAGTTTAACGGAAGTTGCTCTACGTCGCGAGCTCGTCATTTTGGTGTAGTTTGTCCCGTCGATTTCATGGCGTATCTTCATGGGTGTTGATGCAGAAAGATAGCAGGTGTTTTCTGAGTATTTGCAGTAGCTATGGAGTTATATTGGCGAGGTATGGATCCCGTACACTTATCTAATTGTTGAATCAAGATTCTAAGCTTCTAGTCACGAAAAGTTATATTTTTCGATAAATTGTAGTAGTTTCTTGTTGGATTTGGATATGTTTGTTGTTCCTGCAAGGAGGCAGGTTGTTAATCTTGGGATATTGAATATTTTTGTCAAGGAAATCTCTCCCCTACGACCCTCCTTCGTTATTATATGTTCTAGTATTATTTTATGGATTTCTGAGCCACGAAGTGGTATTTTGGATTTGTGGCTTTGGACAACCCCTTTATCTTGTTATGTTTGGTTATTGTTGTGGTGTTCTGGTTGTGGTAAATTGCTGGAGGGATTGGGAAATTGTGCGATTCTTTTTGGGATCACATACGATAGTGATTGGATTGGACAAACGTGAAGTAAGCCTTGAAATAGGGCCTCGGGAGCTCGTCGCTCCTTGGAGATGTGGTTAACGTATTGTTGTTGGATTTAGCTGCCATTTGTTATTGTTATTGGCCTCATTTTATGCTTTGGAGTTGGCTGGTCACGAGTGTGACATTAACACCTTATCAAATGGCTATGACTCGTTCTTGCAGCCTCGTCGATTCTAGCAATTGTTCCATTACCTTGGTCGGTCAGGCTTCATAGAGACGCCTTTGGGACTTCAGTTGAAAGTTTTTTTGTAATTTGGAGCTTCCCGGAGTAGTTTGAGCTTGGACGATGCCGTTCCCGCAGCTAGTCATCGGATGACAGGTAGGTTATGGTTTTCCCCTATCTAGACTCTGCGTATATAGGCTATAACTGCATTAATTAGCATCCTTGGATGGGTTGTTATAGTTTGGTACCCCAGACCTTGTCCACCTTGTTCGTCCGTTATTTCATGCGTTGTTTGTAGTATTCGCGTAGTATTGTATATTACCCTTGTGGTTCTGTGTGGCCTTGTATTGACTCTGGAACATAGATGGTGGGTTATTTGGGAATGTCCGTGAGTCCCGGACATAGAGATTAATCTTTTAGGCTGGTTATGTCTGCTGAGTAGCTATTGGGCCTATGCAGGGCTGATAGGAATTGTTGTGAGCCGTTGGGCTACTTTTATATTTGTGTAAGAGCATATCATCCATGAAAAAGGTTTTCCCCTGCATGTTTTACTACAGTTTTGGCTGTGAGCCACTACCGACAGTTTTCCTAAATTTGCATGGCCCTGGGGGGCCGTTTTTGGTGCTGTTGTTGATAGAAAAGGGGATTTTTGGATGGTTTCGCACTGATTTTATTACTGGTACTAGTATCTGCGGGGCAGAGCACCAGACTTGATTTTATTACTGATACTAGTCTCTGCGGGGCAGAGCACCAGACTTGATTTTATGACGGATACTAGTCTCTGTGGGGCAGAGCACCTGACTTGATTTTATTACTGATACTAGTCTCTGCGGGGCAGAGCATTAGACTTGATTTACTACAGTTTTAGACCCGGTTATGCCCGGGCACCCTTGGAGGGGGTTTTGAGGCATTTTCTACTACTTTAGTCCTGGACGGGGTCTGGGCATGCATACTTGAGACTGGGTCTCTATCTTGATCCCGGACTTGCTTTCGGATGACATGTCTTGATACTGAGTTTTAGTATGGGATCGGGGACCTCCATGGACCTTGCCGCTCCGGGCCTGGGGCTTCGGGCTGCGTGCGCCGGAGGGAAGGGTATACGGTGGAGTAGAGGTATACAGGCTGAGTCCTTCCATGGAACCTGCCTGCTGGGCCTGATTGGCACCGGAGGAGGTACATACAGAGGTTCTATTTCACATCATATCATATCATATCATATCATATCATATCATGCATTGGATTCCACCCTTGTTTGCTGTGTGTTCAGTGTACGCTCCGGTAGTATGGGATGCCGGAGGGTTTGCTTTCACTTGATTGTGTTTCTCGATTATATGGGCGGCCGTTGGGACTGTAGGTAGACTATATTTACTCCTGTCTTTATTTAGAGCTTGTCTTGGCACCCGGTTCTTGAAAGATTAGTGATGGCTAGCCTGTTGAGGCTTTGGTTGTGGGATTTTTGATTATTGAGAGGGCTTTAGAGTCCTATCTTATTGAGGCACTTTTGTGTGGCCTTCTGAGCAAAGTGTGAGACTCTGGCTCTATCCTTGTGGGAAGTTGAGTGGTATCTCTCGGTTATTGTGGCCTAGTTATTTCATCCTAGGGTTGCACTTGTGAGGTGATTCCCTGGTTATGCTATCATGTGATTGGATTGGTGTTATGACTTCCTTATACTCGTTGATTCCATTTTGAGTATGTTTGACTGCTCTCTGTCTTTTCCTTTTACTTGAGGTTACCGGTATACCGCCATTTTCTCACCTCTCTCTCTACTTACTTATATTATTGTGCAAGGACTCCAGGTGTGTTCTCCCTTCCTTCACCTGTGATTCTATGTAATTGTATCTCTGTGCTAGCATGTGTTACTTGAAGCTCTTGGTTATGGATGATCTGTGCTAGCTCCTTGTGCCTTGCTTATTGCCTCAGTGACTGTTTTCTTGCTATCTGTTACTTACTGCTTTTATATCTTATGTGCGCTCAGTCGGCCTATGATACCTACTGAGTACCCGTGGTTTTGGTGCTCATACTACACTTCTGCACTTTTTTGTGCAGATATTAGCTGAGCTTTCGTCGTTGATCACGTTGGAGACTCGTGCAACTTTTGGATCTTTGAGACTAGGGTGAGCGCCTGACGGTCGGGGCTTGTCTACATCTCATCTGTTGTACTATTGCTCCTTGTACTTTCGGAGGCAATTTATGTTGTATTTTGTTACTACTAGCACTTGTATCCTATTAGAAGCTTCTGTACTATTGATACCAAGTCTTGGGGTTGGTGTAGTTTCCTTTATGTATTTATATTCTAGTTTTGCTTTCGCTTATTTCTGCTTGCTGGTGCGTTTTGGTTAGGTAGTAGCCCATTACTAACCGTTCTGGGGTACGGAAATTGGTTCGCCTACTGGGGATTGTAGGTGCCATCATGACTTGAGAAATCGGGTCGTGACAACCATGTGGTTCAACTTTAATTTCTTCCATAACAAGAAATCAAATTCAAATTCAAACTTCTTATATTCAACAATGGAGTTTTCACTAAAGGAAGAATAAGAAGTTACAAGTGTACTTCTCTCCAACAGTACTACAAATTCTCTACTGAAAAATGGAAATTGCTGAATGAGAAGTATCTCCACAAATCCTAAAAAATATCATTGAAATTCCCTAAATTTGCCTGAAAAGTTATGGATAAAAATGCCCTTCGAGATACTTGCATCAGACTTGCACATCACTTGCGGGCCCAGGTCTTTTTCCGCGGACGGCAAGTCTTGAAGTTGGCTTCCAGTGATCTTTTTCTCTCCTGTGTCTAACCTGCGTGCTGCAGGTGAAGAATTGCAGTTTATAGGTCGAGCGCAAGCTTCCATCCGCTGAACTTTACTTGTGTTTTCTACTTGCGGTACACTGGTGGCCTCTTGTGTTTCACAGATGCACTTTTCAACTTGAATTCTTTCTTTGGCTCCTTACTTGTTTTTTCTTTCCTTCTTTCCTTGCGATTTGGGGTTTAATCCTTGTTCCACTTTAGATCCTAGAAATGTCAGCATACAAGAGATAAAATACATAAACTTCATCTAATACACACAAGATGGAGGCAATAATTCATGCTTAAGCTAAATAAGTTGGTAGATTACCAACTTATCAAACACCAAACTTAAACTATAGTTTTTCTCAAGCAAGACATTTACTAAGCACATAATTGGCTCAATCATCAAAGACAAAGGGATCACACTAAGACAACTACGACTCAAACAAAATAGGTAAAATAAAAAGACTCAATCAAAAATACTAATCTCAATTAGTACCACCATAAGCATAAACAATCTCAATTATTTCAGAATTCTTCTCAAGAGACTTCACTTTTTTCATTCAAAATCAGAGAACATTCTAATTTAAAAAAAGATCAATTTAGCATCTCAAATAACTGACACTATACTTTCAAGACTTGCCTCATGTTCATATCACAACTTATCACATTCATTCCCCTCAATTGAGGTCAAGACTTCACTAATCACCCCAAGGTTGTAATGCCACTCACAACAAGAGAGAATTTCACTCACAATTATGTATTTCACAATAGTAGAGATTATAATAAAGAACAAAAAAACTCACTCTCTCAAATAGATTCGAGTGTACAGACACAAAATCATAGGCTTATTCTTCATGTAATTTGCCACTTATGTAGAGTTGTAAAGCTCAAAATCACTAAGTACTTGCGGGTAACTATGAAGGTTAGGGTCAAGGAAAGGATATCATTTAAGACAAGTGACTAGAACCTCTCTAACGCTCTCATTAGACATTCAAGCACACCTCTCACATCATTGACATTTACTTTACCTTATTTCTCCCTCTCACAATTCAAGTTTTTCCCCAAGCCATTCATCCCAACATCTTTGTTTTACTTTTTTAGTATTCGAAAGAAAATGGAGCACCACTCAATTCTTTGTTTTCTTCGTTTCTTCTATCTTTTGATTATTTCAAGCAACTCAAAAATTAGAATTAGGTGCTACCCCATATTAAGGCTCATTTTCTCCTTTAGGATATCTTTACACACACCCCAAACTTAGACTTTTGCCTATATCAATCATCTCACAATTTCTTTTATGTTCCTCCCAAACTTAGGCATTTAGCTTACATCTTTATTTACTAAGCAATTAAGGAGGTAGGGTGCCAAGATGGAGGATTCTAAAAAGGTCAAGATGTGTAACATGATTGCCAAAAAAAGGTCAAAGGCTAAAGGGGGTTAACTAGGATTCATTGCAAGGGAAGGAGTTTTCAGTAAAGTAATTATCCAAAGAGGGCCTAAGGTCATCTTCCAAGCCAAGCAACATCTAGTATTTTGCCTTAAATCACATTCCAGGCAAGTTCTAGACGGCATGCATACAAAAGAACATACTAAAACCTCACCACACAAGCCATCACAAGCACTTGGAGTTATAAGTTATTCTCAAACCCAATTAAAATGAATGACTTTTGATAAACTATTTCGAATTCAAGCACTTTATTTGTGAACAAAAAGCCAAACAATGAAATTAAAGATCATGACAAGAGAATGCTTGAATTCTTTTTCCCTTTTTTTCTCAATTTTCCAAATCATTTGCAAAGAAATTTTTTTGGTGGTCCCTCTCAAGATAAGTGCGACACGGACTCAAAATAAATACTAAAACTGCTATTTACTCTTAAGAAAGTGACCTCTCAATCTATCATAGGGACATGCCACCCAGTTTGACAAAAAAAGAAAAACAGAAAAACTTTGCTCCTTGAGAAAGAATCGTGGTATAAAAAACCTCAGAGTTTATTATGACTACTATTAATAAAGATGAATTCAAACTAAGTGCTCATGAATCATTTGAAGAATGAGGCCCGACGAAGCTACTCAGCGTGAATTTGCAAGGCATGAGTAGTAGGACAATCAGCGTGTGAAACCAACCCGGCAATGACATTCATTCTTACAAACATTAAAGATCGAGTCCGGTGAGGGTGTAAATAAAATAATCATAGCAAAACAAGCCCTGACAAGGGAAAAATAACATCATCCAAAATATGCCCGACAAAGATCAAATAAAAAATACAAATTAATCCCGACAAGGCACCAAATGTATCAAAATAATAATCCAAGACCGATAAGGACACCAAATCAAGTTATCAAAATAAACACCCACTCCCAATGAATAATATACATTATCCCCAATGCAAAACAAGATAAGACAAAAAGGGGAAGGGTGCAAGGACTCCCTGTGATCACTCAACATTAGAATGCCCATCTCTTGAGGTCTGAGTATCTGGGGAAGCTACACTAGGGAACTGAACATGAGCTGAGATGGTCTTATTAGGCTAACCCTCCTGAGAGCTAGGACCGGCTCCACCTTTGCGAGAATGCGTTGTCGTCCAAGAGTCCCACAAAACCCCTCGAGTTTGTGGGGATGTAATATGGTCCTCATCTATCTCCTTATCCTTCACGTCTCTCACACCTCCAAGCATCTCATCAATAACTCTTTTACCCCCGTGGGGTAGCGCAATATCCTCATCCAAGAAATTAAAATCTGCAATGGCCTTTTCCTTCAACTTATCCACATCCTTTCTAATCAAAGAAATCAACCCCTCTAGTGTATCAACTCGGGCACATAACTTACCGATATTCTATAAAACATCTTTCATAGCCTCTTTGACAAATCTTGAATGAAGAAGGAAAGGTCTTTGGCTAGCTTGAGGAATTGATTATTGTTGTACCATGTCATTTCAACAAACTTTTTGACAAAACTTAGTCGTTCTAACAGCTCAAAACCAGTGCAATAAGTAAAACTAGCAATAATCAACCTAATCAACACTAATATAAATAAACATGCGGAAATCCCTCCGTAGAACCTGAAAGTCATCGTACAAAAACACTACCAGAAATCTAGAATGCGGGGATGCAACCCCGAAATAAGCAAGAGTCTAAGCCCGAAAACAAGTGGGCTATACTGAAAACAAAAGAGACCAAGGTAGCTCGACCGAAATAGCTCACCCTTGATGCCTGGAAGTGCTGTGACTACAAGTGAGGTTGCATGTTAGCCGCTGGAAGATTTCCTGTACTCACAAAAAGAAACGCAAGTGCAGAATCAGTACACAACCACCATATACTGGTAGGATCATCAACCAGTTCCAGATAAGCAATATATGAACGGTAAAATAGCCAAGTAAAAGTACAAGAAACATGTAAACAAGCCAACATGTATCCCTAGACTACAAGTATCTTCCTAGCTTGTTCCCACATTTAACCACCCTTATAACCATGATCAACAATCAAAAATAATCAATAAATATACCATTTTACATATCCCAGACCCACCCTGGAATCCCCCTAAACAACACCTAAGTGTTAAATATGCAACCCGGTCCACACCAAGACCAAACTCACAAATCAATACAATAACCACCTGGCCTTTCAACGACTATATGCAATATCACAATCATAAATACAACTCGGTCCACTCATGGAACCATTATTAAAATTCAAAAATATAATAAAATAAACTCGTCCCAGGCGTGGTACCTGATCCAACCAGTTCGTTATCCTATACCAAGCATGGTACTCGAGCCAATCATTTTTTCTCCCATACCACACGTGGTACCCTAGCCAACCGAATGTCACACAAAATCCACAGTCATAAATAATGAACAATCAACACTAGTAAAACAACAGGCAATAACGCCTAGTTAATTTCATAAGACTGATAATAGGACCCTTAGACATTCATAGTCATTCCCTAAGCATGCAACTCATACTATACTTAGACAAAAGTACACAAATATACAATGCATATGGGAATCAATAACCATCACCTACCTCGAATTATTACAAGCTTTATTGAACCAGAGCTTTCCCCTTTTCAGGATCCCTTGCTTGTTCTTGGTATAGAAACAAATATGCAAAAACTATAATCAATTACTGACCCAAAGTACCCGGATTGTACAAAATTGCAATCCCCAGGCTAATCTATGATTATTCCACCCATTCTCGAGCTTTTCCACCATTAATTCACCTAAATTCATCATTTTTACGACTACCTTTAGGGAATTATGGCTACGTGATCATCACCCATCATCAATGATCAAGACCCAAGAACTCTAGCACCCTAGAATTCCATTTTCCCTGGATTCTACCATTCCTAGGTCATTTCAAACCTTTTCCCAAGTCCACCCCTAGAAATTCCATAGCATAGGAAAGATAGCACGGAGTTTGGGGAGTAGAAACCTTACCTTTGGGATGAAAAATGATGGGAAATGGAGGAAAATTGTGAAAAATCGCCTTGCCCTTCTCCCAAAATGTCTTTGTTGAAAACTGACTGGTTTGTGGAAGTTTCTGCATTTAATCCCATCGCGTTCAGCTATAGCAGTCCGCTCTGCTATAGCGGTACCACTGTAGCAGAGTCGATCGCCATGGTGGAGGTTGACCGATGTTGACTTCTGCTGTAGCGGTATTTTCTCCGCTACAACGGAGGTCGCTATGGTAGTATGTCAACCGCTATGGTAGTTGACACAGGATAGAAAGTCATAAAGTCCCTCAAATTTTCCAATTTTACAACACACTTGATTTCGCGATGTTTCGGAACAACCCCTTCATGTCAACCTTGATACCGAGAGTTCTACTTACCCGAATTCGATTCCGGAAAGTCCCCAAGACTCCTTTATGTCATAGTTAAAGGAAAACTATCTTAAGTCAAGACACTTTACCCCATCCTTACCCGGATTTCCCTAGACCATACCTCGCTCCAAAACCAGCCGAGACTAGCCTAGCGCAAAATTTTCAACTCTCGAAGCCCGATGTTTTCTAACCCGAAACTTGGCACAAAACATTTGCCCGTAACGATGAACCCGGTTGTTACAGATGGTAACCTTGTTCAACTGCTTGTAATCAATGCACATCCCCATGCTACCATCTTTTTTTTAGCCAAAAAAATTGGAGCACCCCAAGGTGAAGCAATGGGACGAATAAATCCCTTATCAAGTAGTTCCTGTAACTGGGTTTTGAGATCTATTAACTCTGTCAGATCCATTCAATAAAGAGGAATATAAATTGGGTGGGTGCCCGCTCCAAATCAATACAAAAACAAGATCCTTGTCTGGAGGCATACTAGGAAAATCCATAGGAAATACCTTCTGAAACTCAGAAACCACAAGAACCGACTCAATAGAAGGAGACTCTGCATGAATATCCCGAAGATGAGCCAGGAAGGTTGAACACCCCTTTCTCACTAGCTTTCTATCCCAAACAAAAGATATGATTTTCATCGGCTTAGACTTAACATACCCTTCTACTCTAGTTTATCCATATCTGGCATTTCTAGAGTCACTGTCTTAGTATTACAGTTCAAAACAACATAATATGGAGACAACCAAGTCATACCTAGAATAATGGCGAAATCAAGCATGTCCAAAATGATTAAGTGTCACGACCTAAAATACCGTTAGTGGCACCTACCTAAGGCCCCTGGATGAGCAAACCAATTATCAACCCAACACATAGTGAATCTAACAACTCAAAACCAGTTGCATTAAAATAAACTAGCATCCATAGTTAAAACAAAACTAAACATAATACTCCTGCGGAAATACCCCTAGAATCTGAAAGTCGCGATACCAAACATCTACCAATATCTAAAGAACGGGGATGCAACCCCAAAATAAGAGTTTAAGTCCAAAAAAAATAGACTATAACTAAATGGGATGAAAACAAGGTAGCTCGAAAGAAGCAACTCACCCTTGAAATCTGGAATCGTCGGGACTACAACTGAGATTGCGTAGCAATCGCTGAAAGATTTACTGTACTCATAAAAGGAAAGAAAGTGCAGAATTAGTACACAACCACAGTATACTGGTAGGATCATAGGCCAGCTCCAACAAATAATATATAAACAATAAACTATAATCGAGTAAAGCAATACATACATGTAACAATAGCCAGTAATATAAGTTCAGACTCTCAGTCTACCTTCTAACTTATCAACCATATGAAAACAGGTTCAATAATCATTTAAACAATGAACAATAACAATAATACTTACCCTTTTTTACGTCACCCGGACCAACTTATGAACCCTAGACCAACACCTAAGTGTTAACATGCAATGTCAGGTCCACCCAAGGACCAACCCCATATTTAAGTGTAACAACCCAGCCTTTCAAGTACCAATATGTACAATCACAATTTTAACAATCAACCTGGTCCACTCTTGAAACCATCCACAAAATACAATTAACAATGTATATTTAAACCTGTACCAGGCATGGTACCCGAGTCAATCGATATAGAATATATACCAGGCGTAGTACCCGAGCCAACTATTAGTATACCATACTAGGTGTAGTACCCAAGCCAAGCAATATATATATATTCTGTACCAGGCGTGGTACCTGAGCCAACCGAAAATCACACAAAATCCAACAGTCAATAATTAAATGAACAAAAACACACTTGTAACACTAACAAGCAACAAAACCAAGTTCATTTCACATAATTGACGCCCGGACGCTTAGACATTCATAAACTCATTCCTTAAACATGCAAGGCACACACATTACTAAGTTAAAGTTACATGCATATATATTGCATTTGGAAAACAATACCATCACTACCTCGAATAGCTTGAAAACTCTATTGGGCCAGAGACTTTCCATTTTTTGAAACCTTCGCTTGTTCTTAGTCTAACAATGATTATAAACATACCAAAATCAGTCCAATGGCCTAAAATTACCTGGTTTATACCTAAATCCTAATCCCAAGCCAAACCATAATCATTCCACCCATTCTAGGGCTTTCCCACCATTAATTCACCCTAAACTACCATTTTTACGGTTACATTTAGCGAATAATGGTGTTTTAAATATGCATAAGTGATAATAATCATAACCCAAGAATTCTACACCTAGAATTCCCCTTTTTCCACCGGATTTTACCGTCCTAGGTCAATCCAAACCTTCCCCCAAGCTCGAGATTATAGTTTCTAAGGTCCGGGAATCAAAATACCAAAGTGGGGAGAAAACAATTTACCGTTTCAATGGAGTTTGGTGGAAAATCACTGAAAATCGCCTCCCTTTGCCTATGTCCTTCCTCAAAATGTTCTTGAGAATTTTTGAATATTTTTGGAAAAGTTTCAGTTTTTACCTCTACTTATTCTGCTATAGCGGTCTGCATACCACTATAGTGGCACCATCGTAGCAGAATCGACCGCTATGGCAGTGCTGACCGGTGTTGACTTCCGCTATAACAAGAATTTCTCTACTATAGAGGTAGTCGGTGTAGTGAAGTATCAATCGCTATAGCGGTTGACATAGATAGAACCTCAAAAAATCCCATAAAAGTGCCTATTTTACAACGCACCTTAAATTCTGACGTTCCAGATCAATCCCTTCACATCAACCTCGATACTGGGAGTTTTACTTGCCCGAATTCATTTCAGAGAAGTACCCTGGATTCCTTAATGTCTTAGCTAATGGAAAAACTAGCTTGACATAAGATACACTACTTATTCCTCACCCGGATTATCCTAAACCATACCTTGCTCAAAAACTGTCTGAGACTAGCCTAGCCCAAAATTTCCAACTCTTAAATCCGAAAGTTTTCTAACCCAAAACATTGCATAAAAAGTTTACCCATAACGACATACCCGGTCATTACAACAGATACCAATTTACCGTTCATTCATCCCTGAATTATTAAAACTGAAAGTTGATAAAAGAGGGAAAGTGTAGTACATGATGTTGACACCCAATTTTTACCTCCACATTGTAAATTAATTTTGAGCTTTTTCAATTTTAAAACAATTTTAAAATAATTGTTCTCTTAAAAGTAAAATATTTTCCAAAATCAATTTTATAACCACTCTGTTGTTTTAAGTATGAATCTATATATTCTGTTTTTAATTATATAGAATTGTATAGAGTTTACTTAAGAAATTGCTTTAAAAAATTATCTTCAAGTAAAAACTGTATTTAAATTAACTAGGCTTCATTTTTCTCGAAATTAGTTCAAAATGGGAGACGAATTGAATAATTAGTCTCTTAAGTTTGTAAAGGAAAATAGTTATGTTTGAAAGAATAGTTATTTTACTTTTGTTTTAATTAAAGAAGCTCAACGAATTAATTTAATCGAGTTCGTCTATTTGAATTGTGGCCAAATTTTTCTAAATCGTAGATATTTGGGTCATTTCTTAAATTGAATCTGGCCACATTTTGTAAAATGTGGCTAGACTTAAACCTTTATTTCCTTCAGCCTTTAGCAACATCTGGGCCAATTGACCCGTTCAATCCACTCTATTTTCTCCAAAAAAATTCCCCAGCCCACTTCTTATCCCCATACCTGGCCCAACACACCACTATACTCTCCAAAGAAGAAAACAAAGGTTAGACTCATTATTTCCTATTTACTAGTTCATCAAGTAAACCGACCCTACTTTTTACATTAACAACAGACAAGAAATCACTACTTTTATTAAAGACTTGTTCAAAAATAGGGAGGAAGAGCAAGGCCATGAAAAGGTAAACACACACATAAACAAGACCAAATAAGATATTTTCTTAACCCTTTAACTACTGAAACATTACTTGAAAGGCTATTGAGCTTAAGCATGAAACAGTATCGAAAATGCAAGAAACATCCCTGCCATGGATCCTACGAATCAAATCCATTTGAGTTACTTCTCAGGCCATAAACAGAAAATCACTCTTCTTACTAGCATTAGGAAGCCGAGTTGAACCCTAAAGTTCTAGCTTGAATAATATGGCACCCCATTGTTTATCTCATGAACAAAGGCAAGTAAGTTAGGAAACAATGGCTACACTCATTTAGAGCTTCAAGCATGGAACTTTAAGAGGCAAAGATAGGATATTGTGCAAGTCCTTCCTCATCTCTTAATTCTTACTTTCCTTTTAGACTTTGAATGGTATTAATGCTCCAAGAAAAATCCTCAAGGGTAGCTCATCACCACATATTTTCTTTAATGGAACAGTAGGGAAAACAACAACATTCCAAACACTCAGAAAACTTTGAATCAATATTTCAAGGCAAACTTAAATCAAAATCAACTATCTTCAGCTATTGACAACACAGGGCTGGAATGAGGAGCTTTGGGTCTTTAAGAGAATCTAGGAGAAGCCAAACTTGGAGGCTCAAAACTCCTCCCTAGCTCGATTATTTCCCAAAGTTCAACCCATTACTCCCTTAGTTAATCAAACCACACCAGAACAATGCTTAAGCGAACCAAAAAAATAGCAACATTTAACACAATAAAATCTCAACAGCCAACCAACTATAATAAGAAAAGAGAAATAAAGTGAAGTGAAAGGGAATTTTACCTTTTTCTGGGCAGCAACTGGGACAAACTAGTTAATTTATTCGATGATTTTTTCGACAAACTTGGAGCTTGAGACCTCTCTAGTTCTCACACCAACCCAAGAAACAGACTAAGACCCTTAAGAAACTCAAAAGAACGGGATGATTTTATTCAAATTGGCCCTGATTTTTCAAGTTTCCCGAATATCGAAGAAAAGGTCCAAGATTTTGCTACTCGAAAACCCCCTCTAATCAGTGAAGGGTAGAGGGTTTATATAGGAGATGGTTTTGGGGATTTCCAACGGGTGGAAATTGGGGGGAAATTTCTGGGATTCTCGGATAAAATTTGGGGATTTTGAAATCCAACGACCAAAATCTTCTGGATGCAGCCATGTTTGTACCCTGTTGGTATGAAATTAATCATATAACGATGATTTGGAGGGGTTTACACCACAATTCAAGGTGAGTGATGCCACCTGTGAGCGTCTAGGTTTTTCTAGAACCTAGACAGCTCACCCTCTCATACAACTTGACGAAGGTGATGGGAAATAGACGGAGAGGTAATGTTTTCTGGAGAATTTGGAGTCGTTTAGAGGGGTTATAGTCGTCGTTTGGTACTGTTTGATGGAGGAGTGAGCTGGGTTCGTTCTTGTTGTTTTCGTCTATTGTGAGAAGAGATGAAGAAATAAAAAGGGTAAAGGGGTCGTTTGGTTGTCTGTGTTTAGAGAAAGAGGAGAGTATAGTGGTGTGTTGGGCAGGGTATGGGGATAAAGGGTGGGCTGGGGTAAATTTTTGGAGAAAATAGAGTGGGTTGAACGGGTCAATTGGCCCAGATGTTGCTAAAGGCTGAAGGAAATAAAGGTTTAAGGTTTGGCCATATTTCGCAAAATGTGGCCAAATTCAATTTATGAAATGACCCAAATATCTATGATTTAGTAAAATTTGGCCACAATTCAAATAGACAAACTCGATTAAATTAATTCGTTGAGCTTCTTTAATTAAAAAAAAAGTAAAATAACTATTATTTCAAACATAACTATTTTCCTTTACAAATTAAGAGACTAATTATTCAATTCGTCTCCCATTTTGAACTAATTTCGAGAAAAATGAAGCCTTGTTAATTTAAATACAGTTTTTATTTGAGGACAATTTTTGAAAGCAATTTCTTAAGTAAACTCTATACAATTCTATATAATTAAAATACAGAATATATAGATTCATACTTAATACGACAAAGTGTTTATAAAATTGATTTTGGAAAATATTTTACTTTTAAGAGAACAATTATTTTAAAATTGTTTTAAAATTGAAAAAGCTCAAAATTAATTTTCAATGTGGAGGGTAAAAATTGGGTGTCAACAACTTCCCATCCCTTTGGGTAGGGTGAGTGTAATGAACCCTGGGCAAAGGAAATTGACGATCCCAATTTTGTCCGACCACTAGTTCATACTTCGGAAGCGATTGGTTTAGCATGAATTTTAAGGAATTATGGCCGAACTCTGGTATCGAGTTTCCTACATATCTCAGGTTACATGAGATCTCAGGCCACTTGTAGTTCAAGACGCTTGATTTTACGCACGACTTTCAAAGAATTTCAACAGTCATCCCGACCTTGAATCAAGGAAAGGCCGGAAAGCTGGGGAGTAAGAGGATTGGAGGGTGTTTGGAATGCAATCGAGTTTTCAACACAGAGCCTGCCTACATATACCAAGACTCAGGGAATCAGGGTGCTTGTAGTTTGACTCAATCGATATAGATGGTAATCTTTATGTTAAGACAACCTCTGGCTCAAAAATGAGTGACGAATAATTTGAGCTATAGAAAAGAGGCTTGTAACCTCTCAACTATGAATGTGGTGCACTTCACACCCATAGGTAAGATTTTAGTTGGACATAATTTCCAACGCTCGAGGTGTATTGTCACTCAGATTTGAAAAGAAGGAATAACTTTCAGCGGGAGTTCAAAAAATACCCTGGATGCGAAACTAAGACCCCAACGGTAGAAAATACCCATATTCCTTCTGATAGAGGTGTGGTTTGATTAAAGCAGAAGTTGATTCTCAACTCGCGTCTAGAAAGTTTGACATTCCTTTCCAGACTATGTCCTAGTTTGCTGCTAAGAAAAAGTTTCACGTTATGATACATCCTTTTTGGTGTAGTCCGCACCTGTGGTTTTGTTTTGAGAATTTCATCCTTCTCGGATGCCCTCGATAACATCTCAAAACAAAGTGGTTAGTGATAAAGTAATTCTATTGAGAGATATAGCTTCTTTTCCATACCTCATCCTTGAATTATATTTGAATCCCGTGTGGTGACATCTTTTTGACGTATTTTATACCTGTTGTTCTGGTTTGAGATTTTCACCCTCTCGGATATTCTCGGTGATATTTCAAAATAAAATTGTTAGTATTAAAATAGCTCAATAAAGGAGAGACATCTTTGTATCTTATTTTTTCGTGTCCGTCATTTTTTGAAGAAGATGTTGGTCTTTCCCTGTCTTATGTCTTAGGAAATAGCAATTTCCATGACAATTAAACATGATAGCCTTCTTGGCTATCGGATAGGATTGCTTTTGTGGTGATATTTTAATATGATGACCTTCATGGCCGTTTGATGTGATGGTCCTCTCAACCGTTTATGTCATTCTCTTGAATGTGATAGCCTTCTTGGCTATTGGTAGCGGTCTTTTGCATATGCCTTTTGGATAAATCTTGCGCATCATTCGTATTGACACGACTAATAGATATTCCCTGAATTGTCAGGCTTTGGGTAATCTAGCACATCATTTGACTTTGGATAGAGATGGCTTACAAATGCCTTTGATTTGTCAACTTCAAGTAATCTTGCACATTATCCGACTTTGAATAAAGACGGCTTACATATGTCCTTCGAATTGCCCGTTTTTAGGTAATCCTGCACTTTTATCTGATCTTGGATGCGACGCACCTTACAGATTTCCCTTGAATTGCTAGTCTTTGGGTAGTCCTGCATAATATCAACGTGGATATGACGTGGCTTATAGATAACCCTTAGTCTGTTAATTTTTTGGTAGTCTTGCACTTTATCAAGTTTTGGATATTATTGCGACTTATGCATTACCCTTGAACTGTCAATCTTTAGGTGATCTTGAACACTATCCGATTTCAGATATCGTTGCATCTTATAGATAACTTATAGTTGGTCAAGTTTTGGGCAATCTTGCACACTATCCGATTTCAGACATCGCCATGACTTACAGACGACCTTTGGCCTCTCAACTTTAGGGAGTCTGATTTATTTCTTGGCTTGGATGACATTTTACAGACATCCTTCAGACTATATGCTTTCGATCTCGGTGGGCGAAGATTATTTGATCATCGGGTGGTGACAAAGCCTTTGCCACACGATCAGATATAGTTGCCTCTCCTATCGATCGATGCTTTGGAATAAGAGTGCATAAATATCCTCAACGTCAGACTCCACAGTATTACGCGATATCGGATATGAATATGTTGGATGCCAGACTTGGCATAGCAATAATAATAATAATATCCTCAACGTTAGACTCCTCTGTCTCACGCGTTATCGGATATAAGTATGCTGAATGTCAAACTTGGCATAATGATAAGGATGCATAAATATATGTGGCATAAATATGCAAATGAAAATATTCTCAATGTTAGACTCCTCCGTCTCACGCGATGTTGGATACAAATATGCTCTTGGGTTGATTCCATGCAACCAGTGCGACTTAAGGACGCCTCTGAATGTCATCCTCTTTGAAACTGGCCGGTAGAGGTACATAGTATCCATAGCAAACGAATCTGCAGTATTAATGATGATGATGGTCCTCTTGACATGCGAATATGACATGGCCCTCTTGGCGTGGTCCTATTGACATGAAAATATGACATGGCCCTCTTGGAATGGTCCTCTTGACATGCAAATATGACATGGCCTTCTTGGCATGGTCTTATTGACATGCAAATATGACATGGCCCTCTTGGCATGGTCCTCTTGACATGGTTCTCCCGACATGCAAATATGATAATGATGCAGATGATCATGCGATTATATGTGTAGCAGTTGCAGAAGACATCACCTTTGGTTTTCACGTTGTCCTGTTGACTCCTTTGTGAGTACATGTGCTCAAGGCAACCAATTAGTAGACACATCATTGCTTTTACTAGCAATCACAGTCAAACTTGAAAATTTTTAAAGACAACGTCTATGAAGCTAATCAAAACAACTTTTGTTTTAAATGAATAAAATAGTCGTGCCCATTTTTAGGGACATCCATAAGTACCATTTTCGAACATCGTATGTTCGTGTTGATTTCTGACTTGTTGGGGATTGGCAGAGAACATCATCGATCTCTTATTTGGTGTCCTGATTTGAAGCTGACCAAAATGTCCTGGTTTACTTAGGGACTCGAGGATGCTGTCGATCTCTCTTTATCTTAGTAGTTTCTGCGAACTATAAGAAGATTTGCCCGCTCCAAGGACCTTTGCCTCTTAGGCTTCTCCTACTCTTTTGGATTTTCTTGCCAAATTTGGGGGTATCTGGTCTCGTTGCATTTCATTGAACGCGTTGGATAATGAGGGATAGACTTCTAACATACTTTTGGGGACAACCTGCATCCACAGAAAAATTGTTAGTTTTGCCGAAACTGGTCTGTGTTGACCTCCTGTGATCTTCTTCTCCTTTCTTCATCTTTTCTGGGTGCCTTCCATTCTCGAGTACTCATCATCCTTGACTCCCAGGTCACAGTAGACATAAGACAAAGTAAAATTATAAAGGAGTAAAACTAATCTGTTATAAAGATTTTTCAAACAATTTCTTTGGAAAACAAAGGTTCTTGAAAAAGGATAGTTTGGAAAAGTCTCTGCCCGTCATGTCATGTGCTAGCTTAATGACTGTCTTTCATTCGAGGCTTTGACATTTCTGACATACTGCTGGCAGACTCTGGAGATCCTTTTTCATCCTAACTGGGGAGGTCAAAAATGTTTTCCGAGATATCTATCACAACTGGGGATCCACCCATCTTGGACTGGGGATTTTGAAGTAGACTCTGATCGTCTTGGTGCTGGGGGATTTTCAAAGTTTAATTCTGAACACTAGATGAAGTTTGGTGGAAATTTTGAGGTGTTTCTCAAAATTTCTGCCCCAGGTAAAGGTTGTGCAATGAATCTTACTCTATTGGCAAGAGACCTGACACTCTGTGGGGATTATGAGATTCTCTCTCGCGATTTGTTTCACTTGCTCTTCGGCCCATTCTGTATTCCGATTTGCTTGGAGGACAATCTTCATCTTCCGAATTTTTGAGATTCCTTTCTCAAAAATTCTGCCCCGGTTTCCATTTCATGGGTGATATGACCGAGCTATTGTGGCACCTACATATCCCATTGAGGCAGGAATCAGGTCAAACATAGTTCCCACACTCGAAGTGGGAGAATGTTGGAGATAAATAAAGGGGTGACCGAGGCCGACACAGGCTGCCTACGTATCTCATTCTTGAGAATTCAGGTCAAACGTAGTTCAAGAAGGAAGGGAAAGATAGATTTTTCTAAGGGGTTGACCGAAGCTGACACAGGCTGCTTACGTATCTCATTCTTAAGAATCCAGGTCATACATAGTTCATACAAAGAGGGTAGGGAAGTTTAAGCTATTACAAAGCATAAAAACGATTATAATTAGGAAGTGCGATTACACTGAAGAAAATGAAAGAAAACCCATCCTTAGGCATAATATATCTTCACAACATCTGAGTTGATCGGCTTGGGCCACACTTGGCCATCCATCTCCGATAGAATCAAACCTCCTCTGGATAACACTTTTTGGACAACATACGGACCTTGACAATTAGGTGCAAATTTTCCTTTGTATTCCTCCTGGTGGGGAAAAATAAGCTTAAGGACCAATTGTCCTATGGCAAACATGTGAGCTCTTACTCTCTTGTTGAATGCATGAATCATTCATTGCTGGTACAACTGACCATGGCATACGACACTCATTCTTTTCTCATCAATCAACATGAGTTGCTCGTGATGAGCGCAAACCTATTCTTCATTGCTCAGTCTGGTTTCTTGAATGATCCTAAGGGATGGTATTTCGACTTCAGAGGGTATCACTGCTTCTGAATCATACACCAACACATAAAATGTTACCCCGATCAAAGTTCTGACAGTCGTCCGATATCCTAATAGAGCATAAGGCAACATATCATGCCAGGATCAGTGATTATCAACCATCTTTCTTAACATCTTCTTGATGTTCTTGTTGGCATCTTCCACAGCTCCATTCATTTGTGGACGGTATGCAGTTGAGTTTTGGTGAGTGATTTTGAATTGATCACATATCTCTCTCATCAGGTGACTATTCAGATTCGCTCTATTATCGGTAATAATTGACTCAGGGATCTCGAATCGGCAAATTAGGTTGTTCTTGAAAAAATTAAATACAACCTTCTTTGTGATAGCTCGCATGTAAGTGGCACCCGCATTCTTAAGACCAAACGGCATCACCGGGTAATGGTAAACACCCCAAGGTGTTATGAAGGCCATTTTCTCTGCATCTTCTTCATCCATCAGGATCTGATGGTACCCAGCAAAACAATCCACAAATGACTGCATCTCATGCTTCGCGCAGTTATCGATAAGTATGTGGATATTGAGCAATGAAAAGTTATCCTTGGGGCTGGCCTTGTTCAGGTCCCGATAGTCGACACAGATTCTGATTTTTCCATCGTTCTTGGGAACTGGGACAATATTGGCCAACCAAGTCAGATACTTCATGACCTCTACCACTCCAGACTGTATCTGTTTGGTAACTTCTTCCTTAATTCTCAGGCTTAGATCTGGCTTGAACTTTCGAATCTTCTGGTTGATCGGATCAAACCCTGGATTGATAGGCAACTTGTGAGAGACTATGTATGTTCTTAAACCCAGCATGTCACTGTAGGCCCAAGAAAATATGTTGATGTACTCTCGGAGTAATTTGTTGAGTTCCCTTTTTTGTGCTTCTGTCAGATGGACACTAATTATGGTTTTCTTGACCTCTTGGCCGTCTCCTAGATTGACCGTCTTGGTTTCCTCTAGGTTGGGTCTTTCTCGATTCTCAAAGTCTTTTAATTCCTCTGTTAATGCTTCAAGAACCATAGTTGCTTCGTCATATTCCTCGAAATCATCATCATTTAGCTCGGTTTGTTCGTTAAGCTCTTGACATGACATGACAGTGGCAGGTTTTAACTTATTATTACTGAAACCAAAAGAAAACAGGTTAGATAATAACAAGTAAATATAAATAAATTTTGAACAGTAAATATTTTCAAAATAAGGCTTTCATTGAAATTCAGAAATATTTACAAACTATGGCTACAACCCACATGAATGTAGGTTCATGCCTTTTTGAAAGTGGTAAATAGTACGAGGAATATTAAAACATAAAAGGTGGGTTGTGGATCCTCATCCGTACCATCATCGATTTTTCATAAAACAGAGTCTTTGTCTACCCAGCCAAGCGAAGAGTCATGAGAGGAGTTGCGACCCAATTCTGTAGCTTTTCGCAAGGCTTGGCATCCCAAATTGTGGCTGCCTCGGGGATTTGATCTATTATAGCATCGCAATCCTCAAACAGATTTCCTATTCCATCCTCTAAACCATCGCTTGGGGGACCAATACGAACTGGGAATGACTGATATAAGTGAGGGAGTGGCTTAGGCAGTCCTGACTACTTCTCCTCTTCGACTCTTTCCTTTTCTTCTCGGTCCACATACCCTAGTCCATGCTTGGTCATCGGTCCAAGGATGTTTAAAGGGTCTGTCATACCGTCAGAATTCTTTCCCAGCCCAAAACATGGCTCGTATCCACTCCTTAGCATCGTAGTCACGAGCATTTTATAGACAGGCGGCATGGAAATTTTAGGAGAAAGATCTTCTCCAGTGGCATTGACGATCTCTACAGTGTAGTAATCACTTCCCCTCGGGACTTCTTCAATCATAGGTACACAACCATTAGGGATGCTCAAGTGACTTCCTTCTCCGTGGATCACCACTTCATGTTCCTCCCAAATGAACTTTACCATCTGGTGCAAAGTTGACGATATGGCTCCGTCTCCATGAATCCATGGTCTTCCCAGAAGCAAGTTATAATTGGTGGTAATATCCATGACTTAGAATTCTATAGGGAACTCGACGGGTCCTATTTAGATGTACAGGCTAACTTCTCCAATAGTATCCCTTTGACCCCCATCAAAAACTCTTACGTTGACCCTGCTTTTGTGAATCTTTCCCAGATCATACTCCAACTGAGTCAGTGTGGACAACGGACAGATGTTTAGCCCCGATCCATCATCGATCAATACCCTATTCACAATCTTCTATTGACTCTTGATAGTGATATGCAAGGCTTTGTTGTGCATCATGCCTTCAAAAGGCAACTCATCATCACTAAGGCAAATGCAATGACCTCCTAGGACTTGGCTTACCATAGTGGATAGATTCTCTGCACTAGTACCTGTTGGTACATAAGCTTCATTCAGGACTCTGAGTAATGCTTGTTTGTGGTACTGGAAACTCATGAGTAACGCCCAAATAGAGATATGGGAAGGGGTATTCTCCAAATGCTTCACAATGGAGTACTCCTTTGACTGCATTCTTCTCCAGAATTCTTTTGTTACACCTTCAGTGATTGGTCTCTTCTATTTGTCTTTTTTGTAAGCATCATTCACCAGGTCATCAGGGATATAACATCTTCCTGACCTTGCCATACCATGGGCCGCGGCGGCCTCAACTATGAATTCTTTTTCTGCTGGTACCAAAATAAAAGCTTGTTGAGGTGCTGCCAACACAATGAATTATGGTTTCTCCGCAATACTCAAAGAAGCCACAGACTTCTCCAACTCTTCTGGATTTTTAGGACCAGCTAGCACTATGGACTTGCTCATGATCCAGTCTTCTTCTATCTCGATCATATTCACAACGGCTTCTCCATGATTTGGGAGCATATTGTTGTTAACATTTGGTGGCGCTGTTTGCAATGTGACCACCCTTTGATCAGTCAAATCTTGAATCTTATGCCTCAGGTTAATACAATCTTCGGTACTGTATCCGGCACCTATAGAGTGGTAAGCACAATGTCGATCGGCTTTGTAGAAGTGAGAGTCGAGATTGCTTGGTTTAGGTTGAATGGGTTGCATAAACCCAACGGCCTTCAATCTCTCGTATAGATGAGTTCTGGTCTCAGCCAGCTGAGTGAAAGTTCGAGGAACTTTCTTTTCTAGATTTGGACGAGGGAGATAGATATTAGCAGGGGGAGGAACTTGGTGATTGTTCTGGTTCTCGGGAGCCTTCTGATATACTTGAAAATTTTGGGGAGTAGCTTGGTAAGTGGATTGCACATTTGGTTATGAAGCTTGGTAAATTGGCTGAGTATAGAAAATTGGTTGAGGGTTTTGTGGAGCTGGGGGGGGGGGTTGTTGGAACAAGTGATTTTTTATGGTTGGCTCCAAAGGGCTTTTTCGGTTTCATGCTAGGACTGGAGGATACTAAAGACACCTCTTCCCTCTTCTTCTTGGAAAATCCTATCGATCTTGAGGATGTCGGGGCCTTGGTCAGGTTGGCAAACTTGGCTTTAACCGCTGATATCATTTTGTCATAAAACTCCAACTCCTGAGAGTGCATAAACACTGCACTTATCTCTTCTTCTATCATGGGAGGCCAAACTCTCGCCAACTCATTCCTCCATCGATAGGCATAGTCTCTGAAGTCTTTGTTTGATTTTTGTCAAATACATCCAAGAGAATACCAGTTCGGGATGACTTCCACATTATATGCAAACCTCTGAGTGAAGTCTCGGGCTATATCACTCCACCTAGACCATTTATTCAAGTTCTAAGAGGTGAACCATTCTAAAGCCTCTCCGCTCAGACTTCGACTAAAAAGTCTCATTAACAGAGCATCATTTTTTTGGGCAGCAACCATCTAGTCGCAATAGCTTCTTGAATGGGCTTCAGGATTCCCAACACCGTTGAAGGTCTTGAACTTGGAAACCTTGAATCCATCTGGCAAGTCTATTTTGGGATGGATACAGAGATCATCATAGTCATAGCCTTTCTCGTAGGATGAGCCTCAAAATTCCTTGATCCTGGCTATCTCTTCTTTCATTTGCGCCATGTCATACTCATGCTTCTTCTTTGTAGCCCTTAACTTTTTCTCTTTCTCCTCATAGTAATCAAGCTCGGGGATTTCTGGGAGGGCGGTGTATGGTTTTACCATAGCATGGAAGCCAGGAGGTGGCAGGTTCTGGACAGCTGGAGGCTGGACATGTGGAATGGCATTTGGGTATGTGGGGGTATAGTTGTGTGGGTTAGTGATATTGGGATGGTTTCTCTGAGAGTTGTAGGTATTTGGTGGTGTATTTTTATTGTTTGGAAGGAGGTTTTGTGGAAGGTAGGCAGTTGGGTTGTTGCTCTGATTAGTGTGCTGGACAGGAGGAGTATGGATTTGGTATGAGGATCCAATATGAGAAGGGTTATTGGAGAGGGGTTCATTGGAAGGTCTAGGTGCGAAGGCAGGAGGGATATTTCTTGGTTGGTTTTCAGTCAATGGAGAGTTGAGTGAAGGAATCTATAAAGGGGGCTGAGAGTTGCACAGAGCTGGAGTGTTGGTAGCGATAGCCAAGCTAGCCATGTCTTTGGCTTTTTGTACTTTCTCTTGCATCTTCTCTAGTTTCCGGGCCAGTTCGACGATCATTTCACTCTATTCAGCAATAACATTGTCTCTCACAGCTAAAGCGTTCTCTTCTTCCCTATCAGTCATTTTCCCTTTAGAAAAGTGAAGGTTAGAGGATGAATCCAGGTGTGCCTTTGAGCGGGTGAAGTAAGGATGTTTGGCCAGTTTTGTCAATACAGACTAGTTTCTATTACGTGTTGAAGCAAAACAACTCAAAGGCTGACATGTTAGATCCCGTCAGTGATAAGTAATACAAGGTATTCGATAAAAAATAAACACATAAGAATTGCTTTAAACACTTAAATGTTGCTTTTCGTCAAGGCAAATTGATCCACGGGTAATTTGACTCGAGGGTTCAATGGACAGGAATTTGCCCATCGATTTTGGATAAGTGAATTTTATCGGGAAGGTTGACTTGTTGATCTTGTAGCATCTTTGCTTATTGTACCTTCTGAATTTTCTGACATCCTTGTAAAAGTGGGAGATGAAAATTTCTTGAAGATAGGGGTCGGGCCTGAAAAGGCTGCCTACGTATCTCACGAAGGAGAATTTAGGCCCTACATAGTTGGAATGGGTAAAAGGGGTATGTTTTCATTTCATTTCTTCCACTATCTCTTGATTACAAAGGAAAATAGTAAAAACAACAAAAGGAAATAACTACAATAACTTTGCTACTTTTAAAACTTCTTTTGGATAGTGGCGGGTCTTCCAGATCTTCTCGATCTTCTTCCTCAAGGTTAATATGGTGGAAACTCAATCTGGATCCTTCCTGCATCTATGAGATCTTCGAGGTCAATCCTGAAAGTGTGACAATTCTCTACGTTATTCCCTCCAGCTCCCGCAGAGTAGAGGCATATTTCCTTGCAACTACGCCAAGCTCGGGATATCTTTCCCATCTTTCTTTTAATTGGCTCAATGATACCAGCATGGACCAGCTTGAAATAGATATCGAGGTACGTGTCGTAAAAGACAGTGAAGTCATATTGGTGAATCAGGGTATTTTGAGTGATTGGCATTCCTGGCCTTACTCTGTCACAGATCAGTAGGAAGTGAGGTCCCCACATGTAGCTAATTTGTCCGTTGTTGATCATTTTGTGCATCCTAACCCTTAGCATGGTGCATTCGTTGGTGGTATGCTCCATTTGGCGTGGGTTGTAAGCGCACCTCTTTTGTTTATCCTTGGGATTACACTAAAAACCCGAGGTTTGATCAGGCTGCATGATTCCCTTCATTTCTAGAGCTAGGAAGATGATAGAGCATGTAACAATTCTGGGCCTCCGGCCATTTGCCCGTACGTGAGCTTTGAGAATGATCTTTCCTTTTCTCGGCCTGAACCTAATCGTCCAAACGGGTTCATCCCTATTGTTAGCCCAGTAATCTGAGATTTGGTTAAAAGGATGGACTTGTTCATAGTTTTCTCCCACATACTCTTCATCGTTCCCTATGACTGATGCTGACCTCTTGAGCGCCAATTGATACTTTTGATCCGTGTGATTGAGCATTTCTTCTGTCTGGGCTATCCTTACGTCGACGTTGGCTATATTTTCTTCCATAAAGACTATCTCTTTGTCCACTTCCGCGGACCTGGCTATCAACTTTCCTTCCACTTTCTTAGCTTTCCTGATTTGTTCCTTCATTCCGTTGATTTCCTAGTCAATCTCTTCCATTCTCCTGCGCATTGTTTCTTCGGTGTCCATGGCAAGTCAACCTTCCTGGGAGATAGAAGAAAAGTTCTATAGTATTTGTCCTAAAGGAAATTGGATTTTTCTGGGAAACTTGGGAAACTCGAGGAGTAATTTTGGTCGGACTTTATGTAGTGGGTTTATTTTTGCTTACAGTGTTCTAAAAAATTTCAGCATGGAGTGGACCAATTTTTCCTTGATTCAAGCAACACACATAGCACATAAAGTAGTTTATATCACAATAATATCATAACAAATATCACGTCCTAACTTGGGTGACCCTTTTGTGCCAAGGGTAGGCCTAGCGCATTTGAAGGAGATATATGCCTTTAAGTCGATCCATTACCCCCAAATTATGCTTTCATTAACAATAAAAGAGACAAAAGTCTTTACAATTAAATAGCAAATGGGGATACAATTTTTAGGGAATGGGAAAATGCGAGAAATAAATGATCCCGCGCAGGGGATGAAAATAAGCAGTCCCACGCAGGGGATAATGATAAATAATTCTAACTCCCGAATGGTCCCGCATCAGTCCTTACTCTCTTGGCCTTGTCTACCTCGTGCGACATTAAGTACATATCCATAACCAAGTGAGCCCCGACCATCAAGGCCCTACTCCCGGAGTCCATCCCTCTTATGCTCTCAATTTGCTGACCCATGCGATCATCTAACTCAATCAAACAATGCCTAGCATCCCCTAATTCTTTCCTAGTCCACTTCAATTCTTCCTTCAGATATTGTATGGTCATAGAATCTTCCCTGTGTCATAGGTGATGTGCCACCTCACTCCTTTTGCATTGTTCTTGAAGCCTATGAAGTCAGATTTGGTGCTCAGACTCAACATCAACCACTCGATAAGGCACATTCGGACCTGGTTCAATAGTCCCACCAAGGTTCTTCTTCATCCATTCCTTATATGTGTCACTACATGGTGGTTCTAGCCTATATTCGGCCTTAGGTTCCTCTACCTTCTTTCGCTTCCACTCTTTATGAGCCATTTCCTTGAATGCCACCACACCACCCTCGTGTTCGATTATGAACTTAGCCATTTCGCCTACTTGGGGTGTTTCTTGCTTCAAACCAAATTGCCTACGAACTCTAGCGGGGACATAAAGATGGGTCCCCTTAAGAACTAAAAGCACCAATAAAGGCAGTGTCTCACCTCGAGTGATGTATTTTCCCGTATGGAGATCTCTAATTACCCATTGAATGTTGTCATCCTTCAAGCCACGAAACTGAGTGAACCAAAAATCCTTGATTGGGTCTTCGCTTGTATTTATTTATAGTAAGCCACATACCATGGAATGCAAAATTGTCCAACCTCACAGAATGGTCCAACTCCTCGGTGTAAGAACGTTTGAGTAGATGCTTGATCATCCACCATTGAAGAATTAAATTGCACCCTTGAAAGAATCGCTCCCCTTCTTGGCATTTACCCAAAGCTCGATAAATTTCCGCAAGTATCATGGGAGCTAGTGTGTGAAACTTGACGGATGTCCCATACTTGATCCCATAGAAGATAGAGTGTGTGACCATGACCACACTCGTATGGATAGTACCTTTTGGCCCTTGAGGAAATACCATGGTTCCAAGAAGGCATACGACAAATGTGAAGGCTCTTCGACTTTTCCACTCTTCTTCGGATTCAAACTTGTGGCCAAACTTTTTGAAGGCATTGTAGCATCCAAACCTATAGTATAGCTTCCGGAAAGGTATGTTTGGCCCATCAATCTTCCCAAGCCAACTATCATCCTTGATAAAAAATACTTCCTTGATTTGTTGTCGATTCAACTCTTTTGGAAATAGAATATCCTTATTCGGTGATCTTCTCCTTTTTTGACACATGCCTATACTTTCATAGCTTGCAACTACCTCTTCGATGACCGGGGTCAATTCCACACTCCCAAACCAAAAAAATCATACTTTTGTTGTCTCAAAAGGTGGTCAAAACTTGGATAATCTCGGGCCATGCCTTCATATCTATGAGGGAGGGTAAGTATCCAATATGCTCTCGGATGATTCTCTTGTCAACCTTGTTCATGCATTCCCACTAAACCTTTAGAAAGTCATCCGACTTTGTTACCATTCGGAATCTCCTAGCGGGACACGGTAAGACCATCCTACAAAACATATAAATTAAGTAAGGTTCCCTCCCTCCCGGACGATAATGGATTAATTCAAATGGCATATATTCCTTCAAATTTAAACAAATAAGAATGATCGTCTGTAATTGACTCGTGGTCAATAGACACAAGGTGGTCATTCTAATGGGCCCAATACCTCTAAGGTACTGGGTCGTCCTAGGCCAATGCCTAAAATTGGGTTTGGATTTTGCTTTACCCTAGGTATCTAGAGTGGGTTTGTTTTGAAATAGACCGGGTCCCAAGTGGACAACTTGGGTTGAAAATACGATAGCCATTGGACGAATGACGTACCCGTAAACTATCGTATTTTTGAGAAAGTGTTATTTATAGCGAGAGACCAAGGGATCGTGAATCTCCCTAAAATATAAATAAAATCGCATGTCATGTGGCGGAATATGCTATGAGATGCAATGACAATATATTTTGCGATAAATAAACACATAAGCAAACATTAATCATAATTTACTAACTATTCCAATATTTTGAATAGTTAGTCACGTAAAGTTAGTCAAAAATAGTTCAAATTTTTTGTTAGAACCTAAATAAATCCCCAGCAGAGTCGTCATTTCTGTTTTATCCATTTTCAGAAATTTATTCTTTATTTTAAAGAGATGGTAAAAAAAAATGGTTTGACAAGTTAGAAATTATTTAAAAAATTTACGAGAAATTTCAAAATAATTCTAAACAAAACAGAGTCGCCACTTAATTTTTTATAAAGAAATTAAGAAAACTTAAAAGAATTTCAAAGACTTAAAAACATAAGTAAATCTTTAAAGTTAGAGAAAATGGGTAAGGGTTCAGGTAACGTCTTAAGAAGAGTTTTAAGGGACTTAAAAACGTCCGTTTAAAAAACGATTGACCAATGAACGATTTTGACTAACTTGGAGATGATAAATTTTGAAAGAGTTGAACTTACGAGAAAAATATTTAAGACTTTAAAAGGAAAATGATACTAGCAATTCAAAAGGAAAATGATACTAGCAATTCAAGGCAAGAAATAATTTGTTTAACTAAAGAAAATTCATTCTTTGAAAAATTCAAAATCGAGGGAATTTATCTTTATTTAAAGCAACTAAAATTCAAAGCAAAGATTTTTCAAAGATTCGAATTTAAAAAGTCTCTTTTTGAGCCAAAATTTCTAAAGGGCTTATTTCATTAACAAGTATTGAAAATAAATAAAACTCATATATTTGAAAGAAGAGATGTGAAATAAATCTAATTCAAGAAAAATTGGTGATAATCAAAAGTTATTAACTTTTTAAAATCGTTCAACTAATTAAAAGAAGTTTTATTAAGAAATTTAGAGATTTGAGCAAGTCCTAAAAGAACAAGTAATTTTTTTGATGAAAAGAAGGTGATTTATTCTACAAATTTTTTTGAAGACAATTGACAAAGGGTTCGTATCTTAGCAAGGTAATTTTAAAAAGGTCTAAGTAAATGAAATACATGAGAGACAAAGATAAAATATGAAATAGCAACTCTAGGAAAGTTATTTAGATTAAATAAATTAAGTTAGTTACAATTAATGCAAAGTAATTCAAACTAAATTAAGTACAAAATAAAAGTAAGAGAAAAGTTGAGATTTGGGCCCTTTTGGCCCATTGCAGATGCTGTCCAACTTTGGACTTGCATTTTCATGGACTTTTAGTCCATTTCTTGCCTTGTATACAGCCGGTATATCAGCTTATTTTCTTTGTATACAGCCGGTATATCAGCTTATTTTCTTTGTATATCAGCTTGTATATCCGCTCTTGAAACCTGTATATTAGTTTCCATTCCTCATATTTCTTCTTTGAACCTGTATGCCAATGTATAGAACAGTGTATTGGTTGATACGTATCACTGATGTATATCAGTGTATACTAGTGACTCTAGAAGGGAAGATGCAAGTCAAGAGTCCAAAGATACAAGTCAAGAGTCCAAAGATTCGAGTCTTTAGACTCTTGACTTGCATCTTCCCTTCTAGAGTCACTAGTATACACTAATATACATCAGTGATACGTATCAGCCAATACATAGTGGTATACATTGGCATATAGGTTCAAAGAAGAAATATGAGGAAGGGAAACTAATATACATGTTTCCAGAGCGGATATACAAGCTGATATACAAAGAAAATAAGCTGATATACCGGCTGTATACTGGGCAAGAAATGGACTAAAAGTCCATGAAAATGCAAGTACGAAGTTGGACAGCATCTGCAATGGGCCAAAAGGGGCTCAAATCTCAACTTTTCTCTTACTTTTATTTTGTACTTAATTTAATTTGAATTACTTTGTATTAATTGTAACTAACTTAATTTATTTAATCCAAATAAGTTCCCTATAGTTGCTATTTCATATTTTATCTTTGTCTCTCATGTATTTCATTTACTTAGACCTTTTTTAAATTACCTTGTTAAGATATGGACCCTTTGTCAATTGTCTTCAAATATTTTTGTAGAATAAATCACCTTCTTTTCATCAAAAAAATTACTTGTTCTTTTAGGACTTGCTCAAATCTCTAAAAATTTTTAACAAAGCTTCTTCTAATTGGTTGAATGATTTTAAAAAGTTAATAACTTTTGATAATCACCATTTTTTCTTGAATTAGATTTATTTCACATCTCTTCTTTCGAAAATACGGGTTTTATTTATTTTCAATACTTGTTAATGAAATAAGCCCTTTAGAAATTTTGACTCAAAAAGCGACTTTTTAAATTCGAATCTTTGAAAAAGCTTTGCTTTGAGTTTTAGTTGCTTTAAATAAAGATAAATTCCCTCGATTTTGAATTTTTCAAGGAATGATTTTTCTTTGGTTAAACAAATTATTTCTTGCTTTGAATTGCTAGTATCATTTTCCTTTTAAAATCTTAAATATTTTTCTCGTAAGTTCAACTCTTTCAAAATTTATCATCTCCAAGTTAGTCAAAACCGTTCTTTGGTCAACCATTTTTTAAACGAACATTCTTAAGTGCCTTAAAACCCTTCTTAAGACGTTACCTGAACCCTTACCCATTTTCTCTAATTTTAAAGATTTATTTCTTTTTTTAAATGTTTGAAATTCTTTTAAGTTTTCTTAATTTCTTTATAAAAAATTAAGTGACGACTCTGTTTTGTTTAAAGTTATTTTGAAATTTCTCGTAAAGTTTTGAAATAATTTCTAACTTGTCAAACCATTTTTTTACCATCTCTTTAAAATAAAGAATAAATTTTTGAAAATGGATAAAACACCTGAATCCTCAAATAAGTGAAGGTACTTGTCCCATATATCCTTCTCGGTTTTCCAAGTGGCCTCCTCAATCGGACGATGCTTTCATTGAACCTTTACCGACCTGATCTCCTTTGTCCTCCATTTTTGAATATCCCGATCAAGAATCGACACCAATTCCTCTTCATATTGATGATATATTCCATATCCCCATGGTATCACTTCAGCATAGACACATGGAAGACTGGATGGACTCCGGATAAACTGGGCAGCAATGCTAACCTATAAGCCACTGGCCCTATAATCTCGAAAACCTTGAATGGACCGATATATTGAGGGTTGAGCTTGCCCTTCTTGCCAAATTGCATTACCCCCTTATTGGTGACACTTTCAACAACACCTGTTCACTAACCTGAAAAGCCACGTCTCTTACCTTGTGATCTGCGTACTCTTTGTGCCTTCTTTGGGCTGCTAGCAACTTGGTTTAGATTCCCCTTACTCTTTCCTGAGCTTCCCTCACCAAGTCTATTCATAAAGGTTTCACATCGCCCGCCTCAAACCACCCTATAGGTGACCTACATCCTCTCCCATAAAGCGCCTCAAATGGTGCTATATCGATACTAGAGTGGTAGCTTTTGTTGTATGAGAACTCACACAACAGTAGAAACTGGTCCCAATGACCCCCAAAGTCGATCACACATGCTCTTAGCATGTCTTTCAATACCTGAATTGTCCTCTCTGACTAACCATCTCTATGAGGATGAAATATCATGTTGAAGGTGAGTTGGGTGCCCAACGCTTCGTGTAATTTGCCCCAAAACTTGGAAGTAAACTGCGTATCCCTATCTGAAATGATGGAGAGTGGTACCCCTTACAATCTCATAATTTCCTTAACATAAATCTTAGTTAACTGCTACGAGTTATAATCATTCGTGACCAGAATGAAATGAGCTGACTTGGTCAACCTATCCACGATAACCCAAATGGAGTCATATTTTCCCAAGGTCTTAGGAAGACCCACCACAAAATTCATGGCTATCCTTTCCCACTTCAACTCGAGAATGGGCATCCTGTGAAGCAATCATGCAGGCCATTGGTGCTCATATTTAACCTGCTGATAATTTTGACACTTAGACACATAGTCAGTTATGTCCATTTTCATCCTAAGCCACCAATAAAGTTTCCTCAAGTCCCGGTACATTTTTGTTACACCTACATTAATCGAATACCTCAAACCTTGAGCCTCTGCAACATATTCTGAATTAGGTCATCAACCCGAGGGGAAGAAATCCTCCCTCTGAAACTCATCACCCTACCAGCATCCAACGCAGCATCCCCAGACTCTCTGGATACTATCTTGCTCTGAAGATTGTTTAATTGTGCATCCTGAACATGTTTGGCTTTTATTTCCTCTATAAATATGTGTTTGACCTTAATACTGGCTAATACCCCACCCTATTCTGTGATACCCAATTGTATGAATTTAGATTCTAGAGCTCGAATCCCCCTGGCCAATAATTATTTAGACACCCCCAAACAAGCCAAATTGCCCATGCTAACCGCTTTCTGGCTCAATGCGTCTTATCATAATCCTTCAACAACTCTATCCACCTCCTATGTATCAGATTTAAATCTTTCTGTGTAAACACATGTTGCAGGTTGCGATGGTCCATGAACACTTCACACTTGACACCATAGTGGTAGTGCCTCCAAATCTTAAGTGCAAAGACCACCGCTACCAACTCCAATTCGTGAGTTGGGTAATTCTTATCATGAGGCTACAACTACCTTGAAGCATACGCTATAACATTCCAATCCTAAATTAACACAACACCCAAACTCGAATGTGAAGTATCACAATACACAATGAAATCCTTATCTTCAATCGGCAATGATAGGATGAGAGTGGTGGTAAAGAAATGTCTTGAGCTTTTGGAAGCTCTCCTCACACTTGTCGGACCACACAAATGGTACCACCTTTTGAGTCAACCTTGTCAAATGAGTAGAAATGGACGCAAAGTCCTTGACAAACCTGCGGTAGTAGCCTGCAAGCCCCATAAAACTTCTAATCTCAGACACCAAGCTAGGCCGAACCTAACTCTTAACTGCCGCAATCTTTTTGGGATCCACCATCACCCTCTTTTATGACACCACATTTCCTAAGAAGGCAACCAAATTCAACCAAAAATTTACACTTGGAAAACTTGGCATATAATTTCTAGCGCCTCAAAATATCCAAAACAATGCGAAGATGCTCAGCATGCTCCTCCTTACTCTTGAAGTAAATCAGAATGTCATCTATAAACACAATGATGAGTGAATCCATATATGGTTTGAAAACCCCATTCATCAAGCTCATGAATGCCTCCAGCGCATTGGTCAACCCAAATGACATCACCAGGAACTCATAATGCTTATACTGAGTCCGGAATGTCATCTTAGGGATGTCCTTGGACCTAATCTTTAACTGATGATACCCTGACCTTAAGTGAATTTTTAAAAATACAAACACACCCTGCAGCTGGTCAAAGAGATCATTTATGCAGGGTAAAGGATACTTGTTTCAGATGGTGACCTTGTTCAGTTGCTTGTAGTCTATACACATCCTCATACTACCATCTTTATATTTCACAAACAGAATCGAAGCACCCCAAGGTGTAGAACTGGGATGAATAAAACCTTTGTCTAACAGTTCCTGAAGTTGAGTCTTAAATTCCCTCAGCTTTGCTGAGCCATACAACAAGGAGGAATAGAGATTGGGCAAGTGCCCTGATCCAAGTCTATGCAAAAGTCAATGTCTCTGTCCATAGGCATGCTAGGAAAATCTTCCAAAAACACCTCTTGAAACTCAGAAACCACCGGCATTGACTCAATCAAAATGGGATCCACACTAACATCCCGCAAATGTGCTAAGAAGGCCAAACAACCCCTTCCCACTAACTTCCTAGCCCGAATAAAGGATATAATCTACGCTAGCTTAGACTTGTACACGCCTTCCCACTCTAGCCTATCCTTACCTGGAATCTCTAGAGCCATTGTCTTAGCATTATAATTCAGTACAACATGATATGGAGACAGCCAGGTCATACCCAAAATAACATCAAAGTCTAGCATGTCCAGAATAACCAAACCTACCCAAGTCTGAAATCCCATAAAAATAGGGCAAGTACGATATACATGGGTTACTACCACAGACTCCCCAACTGGGGAGAAACATGAATAGGGGAATCAAGTACATCACATACCAAATCCAGACCCAACGAAAATTTCACAGAAACATATAAATAAGTAGAACCTGGGTCAAACAGTACAGAGGCCATCCTGTCACAGACTAGAATTGTACCCGTGATCACAATATATGATGCCTCAAACTTTCCTGGGAATGCATAACAATAAGCTCGGTCATCAATTCGAGCAATTTCCTTGGCTGGCTGCACCACTCCCCTGCCTATGCCAGTATTTCTTCTGTTTCCTCGGCATCCCTGAAAGTTACCTCACCCACCTTATGGATGACCTCTGGCATAGCCACCTTCACCTGTCGGAACCACAACCTTAGACTGTTACTGAGTCTGATTACCTGCCTATCTATGGGGGAACTTCCTCTTGAAGTGACCTGTATCACCACAATGAAAGCATTTGCGGTCAAGAGTAGGCCTGCTAGTAGAAATATAAGAAGCCCCCTGGCCTCTAGGAGCTGAAAACTGCTGACTGGCTCCCGGATGACCACCTGTAGAAGCTGCAAGGGATGACTGAATAGGACAAGCATAATACACTTACTGGTTGTGACCCTTGGAGTATGAACCACTCAAATTACCTTCATTTTGGGACTTCTTGGCTAACACCTTAGCCTGCCCAACCTGCCTAACCCCCTCCAGTTTATTCACATAATCTGTCACCTCATTAAAACTTTTTCCTGCTAAGGTCATACGCACAGACAACACCTGCAACTCAATATTCGGGCCCTTCACATATAGAAGAATCCTCTCCTCCTCAGTACCCAGAAGCTGAGTAGCATAATGTGATAAAGCATGAAATTTGGCCTCATAGGCTAAAATTGACATGTTACCCTGATCAAGATCCAGAAACTCATCCATTTTATGATCCCTCAAAGTACGGGGCATATACTTCTCCAAAACAGAGCATGGAACTGTGCCCAAGTCAGCGGAGGCAAAGATGATGGCCGACACTCTACTTGAGCTCTCCACTACTACTTGGTATCACTCTGAAGCTGGAAAGTGATGAACTCTAACCCATGCCGCTGCACAATGCCCAACTATGTAGCCTCTCATAAAAGTCTAGAATGAACTCAAAAGCATCCTCCTTCTTCGTACCCCAAAACATCAGAGGTTTTAGTTTCAAGAATTCAGTTAGCATCTCATGTTCATTCCCAGTCATAACAGGACCTAGCATCGGATGGAAGAAGTCATCAGTACCCAATGCCGCATCCATCCTAGGAGCCACTGCAACTGCTGGCTGGGTGCCCAAAACCTGATCTGCAGTACCCGTGGAGTGGCTCCAGCACCTACCAACCCACTTAGAAAAGCCCACACTTGCTGAAATACCTCGAGTGATATAAGGGGAAGGCATGCACCTCTAGCCTGTGTTGCCTCCTCCTGTTTCGTGCCCTTTTAAAGAATAACCTCAACTTTCTCCTCGACAGGATCTTGGGGTGGGGGAGGGGTCGCCTCTCTTGGTTCAGTTGCTACCTGAGATTCACCCCTAGCGGGTGCTGCTCTTCTTCTGCCTCTATATCTACCCTTGCCCCTTCCTCGCCCCCTGGATGCTAGTTCTGCCATCAGAATGGCCGCTCTCACTCTGTTGCGCCTTGTGTTAAACATATGCAGAAAAAAGAGTGAAAGCGGTTAGATACCAATTTGTATCACCAGATACCAATTGGAATCAAGTTATATCACGAAGGAATAAAGAATAGATAGTTTCCTAAAGTCCTATAGCCTCTCGAAGAAATGTATAGACGTCTCCGTACCGTTCTGTAAGACTCTACTAGAACCATTTTGGTATAACGAGATCAATGAACCTAAGGCTCTTATACCATCTTTGTCACCACCTAAACCACCATGAATGGCACCCACTCGAAACCCCTAGATGAGAGAACCAATTATCAACCCAACACTTAGTGAATCTAACAGCTCAAAACCAGTTGCATTAAAATAAACTAGCATCCATAGTTAAAACAAAACTAAACATAATAGTCCTGTGGAAATACCCCTAGAATCTAAAAGTTGTGGTACTAAAACATCTACCAATGTCTAAAGAATGGGGATGCAACCCCAAAATAAGAGTTTAAGTCCGAAACAAATGGTCTATAACTAAATGTGATAAAAACAAGGTAGCCCGGAAGAAACAACTCACCCTTGAAATCTGGAATCGTCGGGACTACAACTGAGGTCGCATAGCAGTTGCCGGAAGATGTCCTCTACTCATAAAAGGAAAGAAAGTGCAGAATCAGTACACCACCACAGTGTACTGGTAGGATCATAGGCCAGGTCCAACAAATAATATATAAACAATAAACTATAACCGAGTAAAGTACTACATACATGTAACAAGATCCAGTAATATAATTTCAAACTCTCAGTCTACCTTCTAACTTATCAACCATATGAAAGCAGGTTCAATAATCTTTTAAACAATGAACAATAACAATAATACTTAGCCTTTTTACGTCAGCCAGACCAACTAATGACCCCTAGACCAACACCTAAGTGTTAACATGCAATGCCCGATTCACCCAAGGACCAACCCCACATTTAAGTGTAACAACCTGACCTCTCAAGGACCAATATACACAATCACAATTTCAATAATCAACCCGGTCCACTCATAGAACTATAAAAAAAATACAATCAACAATGTATATTTAAACCCATACCAGGCATGGTACCCGAGCCAACTGATATGGAACCTATACGAGGCGTGGTACCCAAGCCAACCATTAGTATCTCGTACCAAGCATGGTACCCGAGCCAACCAATATAGATATTCCATACTAGCTGTGGTACCCGAGCCAACTGAATGTCACACAAAATCCAATAGTCAATAATTAAATGATCAAAAACACACTTGTAACACCAACAAGCAACAAAACCAAGTTTATTTCACATAATTGACACCCAGACGCTTAGACATTCATAAACTCATTCCCTAAACATACAAGTCACACACATTACTAAGTTAAAGTTACATGCATACATATTGCATTTGGAAAACAATACCATCACTACCTTGAATAGCTTGAAAACTCTATTGGGCCGGAGCCTTCCCTTTTTTCGAAGCCTTCAGTTGTTCTTGGTCTAAAAATGATTATAAACATACCGAAATCAGTTCAATGGCCTAAAATTTCCTGGATTATACACCAATCCTAATCCCCAGGCCAAACTATAATCATTCCACCCATACAGGTCTTTCCCACTGTTAATTTGCCTTAAACTACTATTTTTACGATTACATTTAGCGAATAATGGTGTTTTAAAACATGCATAAGTGATAATAATCATAACCCAAGAATTCTACATCTAGAATTCCCTCTTTTCCACCAAGCCCGAGATTACAGTTTCTAAGGTTCGGGAATTGAAATACTGAAGTGGGGAGCGAAAACCTTACCTTTTCGATGGAGTTTGGTGGAAAATCACAAAAAATAGCCTCCTTTCGCCTATTATGTCCTTCCCCAAAATGTTCTTGAGAAATTTTGAACATTTTTGGGGAAGTTTTAGCATTTATCCTGACTTATTCTGCTATAGATGTTTGCACACTACTATAGTGGCATTGCAATAGCAGAATCGACTGCTATGGCAGTCTGACCGGCGTTGACTTCTGTTATGGCGAGAATTTCTCTGCTATAGAAATAATTGTTGTATCACAGTGTCAACCGCTATAGCAGTTGACACAGGACAGAACCTCAGAAAATCCCCCAAAAGTGCCCATTTTATAATACACCTTAAATCCTAACATTCTGGATCAACCCCTTCACGTCAATCTCAATACCGAGAGTTCTACATGCCCGAATTCATTTCTAAAAAGTCCCCCGACTCCTTAATGTCTTAGCTAATGAAAAAACTAGCTCGACATAAGGTACACTACCTAATACTCACCCTGATTTCCTAAGACCATACTTCGCTCAGAAACTGTCTGAGACTAGCCTAGCCTAAAATTTTCAACTCCTAAACTCGAGCGTTTTCTAACCTAAAACATCGCATAAAAAGTTTACCCATAACGACGGACTCGATCCTTACATCAAATCTACCCAAGTCTGAAGACCCATAAACAAAATAGAACATGCACGATATACATGGGTCACTACCACAAAATCTCTAACCAGAGTAGAAATATGTACAGGAGAATCGAGTACATCACAAACATAGTCTAGATCCAAAGCAAATCTAATAGATATATAAGAGTAAGTGGAACCTGAATCAAATAAAATAGTAGCCATTTAGTCACAAATGAGAATAGTACATGTAATAACGACATCAGAAGCCTCAGCCTCGATCTTGCCTAGGAAGGCATAGAAGTGAGCTCTATCATCAAACTGGACAACCTCCCTAGCAGGCTGCGCTCCACCCTTCTTTGCATTACTATAACCTTTGTTTCTACCATGACCTCCTTGATTATTACCCCATCCACCCTATGGACGGACCTTACCATTACCACCTGCACCTCTACCTGTTGGAACCACAACCCTGGTCTGCTATTCTTCCTGATTACCTATCTGCCTTAGAGGATAATTTCTCTTGAAGTTCCCCACAAAACCACAAGTATGACATCCTTGCTCAAGAGAAGGCCTATTGGCCAAAGAATAGGAAGCCCCTTGGCCTCTAGCAGCTGGAAACTGCTGAATAGCCCCTGAATGACCACCTGTAGAGGCTGGCAAAGCTAATCGAATGGGGAAATCCAAGTGAACCTGTTGGCCGTAACCCCTAGAATAAGATCCACTGTAGTTACCCTCATTCCAGGACTTTTTGGCTAATGCCTTAGCCTGACCAACTTTCTTAACTCCTTAAAGTTTTTTCACATAATCAACTACGTCATTGAAGTTCTTTCCTGTAGAAGTCATGTGAATAAAAACACCTGAAGATCAGTGTTCAAACCATTAACATACAACTAGATCCTCTCCTCCTCAAAATGATCCTAGAGTGGGGGAGGTGATACTGGCCTCTGATGGTCCTGGTCAGCTGATGTCTGAGCTCCACTCCTGGTGGGTGTTGCTGTCCCTCTTCACCTTCCCCTAATCCTACCTCATCCTTAAATAGTCGGTTTCGCAGCTAGAGCTGCTGCTCTTGCTTCATTCGATCTAGTATTACCATCTGCAGATAAAAGAATAAAGAGGGTAATACCAATTTAGATCACCAGATACCAATTGGAATCAAGTTATAGCATGAAGGAAGAAAGAAAGGATAGTTTCTTAAGGTCCTATAGCCTCTCAAAGAAAAGTACAGACGTCTCTGTGCCATTTTGTAAGACTCTAGTAGATCCATTTTGGTACGACAATATAACGAACCTAGGGCTCTGATACCAACTTTTTCACGATCTAAACCCACCGTGAGTGGTAACCACACTAACCCTCCCTCCCAGTAGGAGAACTAACTAACCTTATAAACCATCCAACACTTAGACAAAAATAGATATCTAAATCAATCTCATTAATAAAGCCAATAATCAATATCTTAAATGAAGAGTAAGAATAAGTATGCGGAAATAAACCATCCCTAGAACCTGAAAGTTATCATACCAAAACTCTAATAATTGCCAAAAGGAAGGGGATGCAACCCCAAAACCAAAGTAATATTTTTGTCTGAAATAATGGACCAGAAAATAAGTGAAGAACTTATAGTATCTTGGAAGATGCAGCTCACCCTTGAGTTTGAATATTGTCTGAATCACAACTGAGGTCTTGAAACAGTCACCGGAATATGCCTTGTACTTAACAAAAGAAGAGCACGTAGTAGTATTAGTACACAAGAAACAACGGTGTACTAGTAGGGTCATCGGTCAACCCAAAATGAAAAATATGAACACACAACCATAACATAGTACAACAAGACAACCATGAACCCTATCATGCAACTCTACTCTAAGTACATAATGCTTAACCTTGTGACAAGTACAACATGAGGTTCAGTCAATATGAGCCAACAAGAATAACAAGTCAAGTCAAACTATGACCACCAACCAGACTCAAAATCAACAATCCTGACTCATCAATCATATAAATCATGTTCCAACTACACAAGTAATAGACAACACAAAATTTTATCACAACATGCAATTAACCCAAACTACCTAAGGATCCCTAAAACTATAACTATGGAAATTAACATGCGTCCTAATTAACATAAGAAATTACCTTTAGCAATTAAGCACAAAAATCCAATTAACTTAAGGACCCAATATAATAATGACAACACTCAAGCCCGATACACTCAAGGAACCAATATAATCAAGAAAACACATAATCCCTGATTTACTCAAGGAACCAACATAATAATGACAACACTTAAATCTAGTTCACTCAAGGAACTAATATAATCAAGAAAACACATAATTCCTGGTTCACTCAAGGAACCATCACACTCATCAAATACTTGTACACACAATCTAAGGGTCTTATGGTCGCCCATTAGCCATGACCTATAGGGGATGAACTCTTGTCCATGTACCAAACCCCAGACATCAAGTGTCTGCCAACCTTATATCAATCAACCCCGTGGAGATGTCCATATACCGATACATTCCATACTAATGACAAATATCAATACAATCACAACCACAATGATAACAGAAACAACACTTGTAGAAACCAACAATCTTTCATTTAAACTCATTGTATCTGATTATCATTTGGAATATCAAACATTTATTCACTTTTCCTTGGACATGCATTGTACAAGCAATACTAAGGAATAGTTATCATACACACATAACATAAATTGGATCTTAACTGTATTTAAACCATCACCTACCTTAATCTAAGCTTCAAATGCTCTACTGAACCTGGGTTTTCCCTTTTCTTGCAACCTCGGCTTGATTTTGACTAAAAATAGGAATATAAACACATAATCAATCAAATGACCTATAATATCGAGGATTACAGCCTAATCCCAAACCCCAAGGCTAATTTCAATTATCCTACCCATTCTAGGGCTTTTCCACTATAAATTCACCTCACAACTACCAATTTCATGGTTATATTAGTGAATTATAGTCATGCAAGAGTAAATAATTAATTTTTAAACAATTTAACTCCCTTGCACAAAATATTATAACTAAATCAAGTTAAAACCTCCCAAAGATCCATAAACTAGTGATTTTAACATCGAGGAATTGAAAACCTAGTTAATGGGAATAAATAACTTACCTTTACGAAGAATTCAGGTGGAAAATAGATGAAAATTACCCCAAATCGCCTAAGCCCTCCCCAAAACATGTTTAGGAATAATATACATTTTTGAGAAAATTTCTATATAAACAATGATTTACCCTGCTATAGCAGCATCGCTATAGCAGAATCCGCTCATTATAACAAAATTGACCGCCTTTGACTTCTGCTATAGCGGGAATTTCTCCGTTATTGCGGAAGCCCTATAGCAGACTGCTACCCTCCATAGCATGTGTGGCGAGGCAAAAACTCGATATTGCTCCTAGTTTTATATTTTTTATAATGCACCCTCAAACCATGATATTTTGGGCTAACCTCTTTACGTCAAGTTTCATATCGAGAGTTCTACTTACCCAAATTTACTTCCAAAAAGTCCTATGAATTCATTATCATCCTATCTAATATAAGGTCAAGCAAAACTTTATTATATTTACTCAATTCATTCCTGGATTACCCTAGATTATACCTCACTCGAATTTCATCCAAAACTAGCCTAGCCTAAAAATTTTAACTCCCAATTTGGGTAAAAACCTAACCCAAATTTTTGCACAATTGGCTCACCCGTAATGATGAGAAGGATTGTTAAACTCCTCCACAAAATATTTCATGGCTAAAAAATTAGTTTATTATAGCAGGTAGAAACTAATTTCTCACACAAAATTTCATTCCCTTTTTAATAGCCCTTGTTTTTGCACATATGCTAGTAGTGTTATGCATAACAGTAACAGTAGATGCAATAAAATCTCTTTTTTTGGCACTAATTCAGAGTTCCCATGATCTTGGGCCTGAGTCCCTTTAGAGGAACCATTTGTATTGCATTTGTATGTCCTACGGAGTGGACACTTTCTTTTAATAGCGTTATGAGCAATTTGAGAAGCATGCCCTTCAAAAAACTCCATCGACTGTGCCCAATTACTTGGAATTTCTGATAGCCAAGGATACACCATCCTAGCAAAGTGTTGTAGATTAATATATGTGTCATATATAACCCTACACTTTGACATAGAATTTCATGAACAATATTGTTTCTCCATTTTCAGATTTACTACGATATGATGGCAGGTGCAGCTTTAAGAATGGACTTCAGTTTGTGAGTAGTTTTAGTCTTCCACCACTTAATAATAGTTTGTCTAACTTGTACAAAAAGGCACCATAATCTAGCAATTAATTTATATCTTCTCAATATGCTAGCAAAAAAATCTCCAGTTAAGAAAAGGTGTTCAATAGTCTCTTGTTGAGGATTGATACAACATCTACATTTGGAGACAATAGAAATACCACATCTTGCGACCAGATCATCAATTGAAATTTTATTCTTCCAAATTCTCCTAAAACAAAAAGAGATTTTAAAAGAAAGACATTTAATTCACATTTTCTTGAAATACTAGAATTTAACTTCTCTATTCCTCATCACTTTTGAGGCACTCTTGACTAAAAATAAACCAGTCTTAGTGAGTAACCACCATGATTTTCCATTCTCGTGAGATCTTTTTGTACAGATTGGTAGATTAGAAGTCACATGATTGACTAGATTATCAAGGAGTATATTGTGTAAGAAATTTTCATTCCATTGACCTTCAGTCTTGCACTAACATTTTCAATAAATAGCTTTATACCAAAATTAGGGGGCATGATACTAGATAGTAGGTCAAATATGTTCCCATTATCTTGTAAAAAATTTGCATTACCGATTCTACATTTTCACCATATAGCATGTTTTGTGACATCTTTTTCCTCAAGCATGAACTTTCTGTAATGACCCTCCCGGTTATTTTCTATTTTTCATATTTTTTCTATATTTTGAGCTTTCCCTTAGTGGCTACAGGTTATTTATGACTTGTTGGGACTGACAGTTTGATGCCCAGTCCGTTCGTTAGGTCGTTATGACCATTTCCCTATTTTAGAACTTGAACTTAGAAAATCCTTGACTTTGGTCAACTTTCTTAGTAGACATGCTCAGAATCAAATCCCGACAGTTCCGTTGGCTCTGAAATGGGGATTTTGGTCTAGTGGAACCCTTGGTCTGGGTCTAGGAGTTTTTGGTTTGATTCAGTGTTGTTTTGTATGTTTTCAGGCCAGTTTGGCTTGTGGGGTTCACTTTGGTCAACACTCAGAGAAAACGGCCTCGAATAGAATTTATGTTAGTGCTGTTAGCTTTGAAATTTCGACTTTGGATTAGAGGGACCTTTGGTTCGGGTCCCAAGGCTTCAAAACTTGTTTTTGGCCCTTGGGTTCCATTTTGGAAAAGTTAGCTAAAAGTTTGTTTTAGGCGTGGGGCTCACTTTTCATTAAATTGACCTTCATTAGGATTTTCGTCGATTTTATTTAGTTCAAAATTCCACTTTCAGTCAAATAGATCAGCTTATTTTTGTTTGCGGGACCCCAAATGTATTCCTGGGGGTCCATCCATTTCTAAGTTAGCTAAAAGCTTGGCTGTTACAGCTGATGTTGTTGTATGTCACTGTGGCGGGAGCCTGGCCGCACCTGTGCTAGCGCCTCGGCGCTGGCCTGTGCGCGCCTGCGCTAGCCTGTGCACTCCTGCATATCAGGCTAGGCTGGCAGGGCAGTGCTCCAGCGGTGCCTTGGGCGCTGTGGCGTTGCTGCCCCTGCGCCTGCATGGGCACACCTGCTAGGTTGGCAGCTATTTAGCTGTCCACTTCAAACATTTCCAGCTTTTCTCCTCCACTTCCAACTTTGATAAAACCTCCATTGTTGCTTTAAATAACCTCATTTCTTCCCCTACTCACTCCATTGTCTTGGGGGATTTTATGCAACTGATCTGGGTGCGTTTGTGACTTCTAGAATTAGTAAGTTTCTGCCTCCCAAAACCTCTCTTTCACCATTTTTGTTCCTTTGATTTAGTAGCACTTTGGGGATATTTTGAGCCCCGAAACGAGCTCCATTCAAGCTTAATTTTTGAGTATGGGTTTCTTAACCCACCAAGAGCATAATTATGAATTTTAATTTTTGTTTTATTGTGCAGGCCCTAGGGGTCATTTTTTGACCTAATTTTTGGCTCGATTTTCGTTGTAGCAATATGGGTGTCATTCTTCTTGTCTTAACACTTGGATTATATTTTTTATAGTGTGGCAACTTTCTGAGGTTGTTCGGAAGGGGAATGCATATGAGTGATGGTTCGTGTTTGTAGTTCAGCCTCGAGGTAGGTTACGATTTACTTTCTAGACTGAATTTAGCTAGATTTTATATATTTATATGTTACTGGAATGTTAGGTTAGGCGTTAGGTAGATATAGGCTTAAATCCTATTTATTGATTTAAATTGGCCATTTTAGATTATAGTTTAGAATTATCATATTTATCCTTAGCCTAGGAGCTTATAGTATCGTTATGGCTAGCCTAGAATCCCTAGTTTGCTTTTAGGAGGTTTTAGAGGTAGAGTAGAGATTCTTTGTGATTTTCGCTTTTACTTTCCTGTTTTATCCGCTTTATTCTACCGTTGTGTGTAATTGTGGGCCCGAGGCCATAACTTGGATTTGGATAGAGCTCCAGGTCAGTTATCTTGGTTTGGAGAGTATTTTGCCCTATTTTACCTTGTTATGTGTGATTTTCTTTGGATATGGATATTTCCAGCTCATACTGCATTACATGTTATTGACATAGAAAAAAAGTATTTTTCAAGGTTTTTGGTTCAAATGAGGTTTACTACAGCTACGGTGATTTTTGGACTTGAGTTAAATTATATTGGAGTTTACTATGAATTTTGGAAGGAAAAAGAGAAAATACTATTTTATGCATATATTTATAGTCCGATGAGGTATTCCGGACCCCAAATGCATTATTCCAGGTTTTTACCTTCTATTTACCTACATACATATATGTGCATAGTCCGATGCGGTATTCCGGGTGCCCGATACGGTATTCTGGGCGCCCAATGCGATATTCTGAGTTTATATTATTATGCATTCATATATTACATCATTGTTCCATCACATTGCATTGGATTTGGTGCTTTTGGATTGTCTATTGATTTGGGTTTGATTCTTGTTATTACGTCACCTTTATTGGCTTGGTTGTTTCTATTTTTGGCTTTATAACTAGATTTAGGTGGATCCCTGTATTTTAGCTGCTTTCCTGTAATTTATATTTATATATTATCTTTTTGCACTCAGTCGGCGTATGATGCCTACTGGGTACCCGTTGTCTTTGTACTCATACTACACTCTTCATCTTTTTTTTGATGCAACACCTAGTACGAGCCACCCTCACTGATCCTCCCTTCATTGCGAGGCCTTTTGCAGTTCGGATCGCGGTGAGCTGTCGGTGCCTTGGAGACTGTACATGCTTTCCATCTTGTATATTCTATCTATATTTTGTATTTTGGATAGACAGAGTCTGATGTACATCTACTCCTTACTTTAGTCGCTCTTGTACTAGTGACACCAGGTCTGAGTTGGTTCTCGTATATGTTTTGTCTCTTTGGTCACTTTAGGGCTAGATTTTGTATATTCAGTACAGTGGTATGCATATATGCTATTGGTCCTATCTTTTTCATTTATGTCTTTCGCTTTTCAATACTTTAATTGCTTTATTGTCTTTCACATTGTTGAGTTTGGCTTGCCTACTGGGGGGATACATAGGCTCCATCATGGCCCAGCTTCGGGTCATGATAGAGTGGTACCAAAGCACTAGGTTCATCGATCTCGCTAGTACAAGAGCAAAGTGTCTAGTAGAGTCTCGTGGATCGGTACGATGACGTCTGTATCCAATTTGCGAGAGGCTATAGGACATTCCTAGGAAATGTGTCATGTTGTTTGATTCCTTGTCATGCGTTAGTGGCTTATTAAACTTTTATGTATCTTTGTTTCACTCTTTCTCAAATGGTTCGAACGAGATCTGCAGCGGGTGAGGACGAGGCCCATGCACCTGCAGTTAGAGCCCCAGCTAGGGGATGAGATAGAGGTCGACCCAGAGGTTGAGGTATGGCATGGGCTGTGGTGCCAACTCAGGCTCGGGCTAGACTACCATCACTAGAGCCTGAGGTTAGAGTTAATGAGGTACAATATGAGCCAGAGCATGTGGGACCATCCTAGCATCCAGCATTTTTTCATGTCTACTCCAGTATTGAAGGACACTTTAGTTTGTTTATTGGGGTTCCTTGAGGGTATGACTCCACCAGCAACTTCGTTGGCCACTCCGATTGGTTCTCAGGTTAGAGATGAGGGTCAGACTTCAGCTCAGGCGGTAGTATAGGGTTTAGGAGCATAGCCTGCTGCTGTGGCTCCCAGATTAGAGGTATTACTAGCTTCTACAGTTTCTCCACCTATTCTTACTGGTCCAGTTATGTCTTCTGAAGAGCAAAAGATGCTTAGTAGGTTTCTAAGATTGGGTCCTCTGAGTTTTTCAGGTGCTTCTAGGGAGGATGCACATGAGTTTCTAACTAGCTGCCAGGAGAGATTGCATAATTTGGGGTTAGTTGAGTCACATGGGGTAGATTACACTGTGTTTCAGCTAGATGGTACAGTAAAATAGTGTTGGAGGTCATATGTAGCTTGCAGACCAATCGGGTCACCTTCGCTTACTTGGGGCCAGTTCTCTGCAGCTTTTCTAGAGAAGTATGTATCGCGTAGCATGAGAGAGCGGTTGATGGATCAGTTCTCTGGGTTGGAGCAGGGCTTCATGACTGTTTCTGAGTATGAGGTTCATTTCCACCAGTTGTCCAGACATGCCACTATGATTCTGCCTACCGAGCATGAGAGGGTACGCCACTTTGTTCGAGGTTTGACTTTGCAGCTTTGCTTAGCTACAGAGGGTATAGTAGCATTGGGTTAGTCTTTTCTAGAGGTAGTAGATCATGCCCACACTATTGAGGGCAATCTTCATGAGGCCCAAGGGGGTAGCGATAAGAGGCCCCGCCATTAGGGCAGTATCAGCGGTTTACAAGCCCGTGCTAGAGGCTACTATGGTAGAGGTCAACAACAACAACTCTTCCAGTTGAGCCAGCCTGTTCAGGTGACATTATAGATCACTGTGGGTTAAAGTAGCCAGAGTATTATTCTTGCTTCACGGGTGCTTATTCAGGGTCTACAGGTCGTGGTGGCCATTCTGATTCAACCGTGTCTTCATAGTGGAGTATGTTTGGTCGAGGTTGTTATGAGTGTTGTAAGATAGGCCACTTTTCTAGAGAGTGTCCATCGGCACAGCACCCTAGGCGACATGATCAGCTAGTTTAGGCCCCAAGGCTCTAGCACCTCCAACTAGAAGTGGTTCATAGGGTAGTAGAGGTGGTCCCCATGGTACTAAAGGTAGTCCTAAGTCTAGTAGGTCGGGTGGTCATGGAAGTCGGGGCCATATGTATACAATTCTGATCCGGACAAAGGCCGAGGCTTCAGATGCTATGATCACAGGTATGATCTCTGTTTGTCATCAGTCTGCTTTTAATTTGTTTGATCTGAGGTCTACATTCTCATATGTATCAGCTTATTATGCTACTCGTCTGGAGTCTACTTTTTAGTCCTTGCCTGCTCCCTTGCATGTATCTACCCCAGTAGGAGATTCTTTAGTAGTGGATCAGGTGTGTCGGTCTTGTGTGGTGACTATCTTTGGGTATGACACGTGGGTAGACTTGGTGGTACTTGATATGGTTGATTTTGATATGATCTTGGGCATGGATTGGCTGTCTCTTTATCACGTGGTCTTGGATTATTTCACCAAGACTGTTACTCTTCGGATGTCTTGTATCCCTCTAATCATATGGAGAGGTGCCAATATCCACATGTAGAGGGGAGTTATATCTTTCCTGAGTTCACAGTGGTTGGTTAGAAAGGGGTGCTTACCCTATCTTGCCTATGTTCATGATACTAGTGCCACCACACCTCCTCTTGAGTCAGTTCCTATGGTTTGCGAGTATTTAGATGAGTTTCCTTCTGATCTTTCGTGTCTTCCTCCTGATCGTGACATTGATTTTGGTATCAATGTTGAGCCAGGCATAAAGCCCATTTCTATTCTTCCATATCGGATGACACCTGCTGAGTTGAGAGAGCTTAAGGATCAGCTCTAGGATCTATTAAGTAAAGGGTTCATCAGGCCTAGTGTGTCTTTGTGGGGTGCTCCAATTCTATTTGTGAAGAAGAAGGATGGGTCTATGCGTATGTGTATTGACTATAGCAGTTGAATAAGGTGATAGTTAAGAACAAATATCCAATGTCGCGTATTGATGATTTGTTTGACCAGCTACAGGGTGTAGCGGTGTTCTCTAAGATAGACTTGAGGTCTAGTTGTCACGAGTTGAGAATTAGAGTTGAGGACATCCCAAAGATTACATTTAAGACTCGATACGGCCATTATGAGTTCCTAGTCATGTCCTTTGGGTTGACTAATGCCCCAACAACATTTATGGCGTTGATGAACCGTGTGTTCAGTGCCTACTTAGACTCATTTGTGATTGTGTTCATTGATGACATTCTGATTTATTCGAGGAGTAGAGAGGAGCACGAGTAGCATCTTAGAGTTGTACTTCAAACCTTGTGAGACCATCAAAGTATGCCAAATTCACTAAGTGTGAGTTTTGGCTTGAGTCTGTAGCATTCTTGGGGTACGTGCTGTCCAAGGATGGGATTATGGTAGATCCAGCGAAGATTGCAGTAGTTCATGATTGGGCTAGTCCTGCTTCTCCTACCAAGGTTTGAAGTTTCATCGGGTTGGCAGGATATTACAGACGGTTTGTGGAGGAGTTCTCTTTGATAGAAGCTTCATTGACTAGATTGACTCAGAAGAATGTTCCCTTCCCGTGGTTAGATGAGTGTGAAGCGAGCTTTCTGAAGATCAAGGCCTTGTTGAATTCAGCTTTGATTCTTACTCTTTCGATCGAGGGTCAGGGTTTCACCATGTATTGTGATGCTTTAAGTATTTGTTTGGGTTGTGTGTTGATGCACCAGGTCTGGGTTATTACCTATGCTTCTAGACAGTTGAAGGTTCACGAGAGGAACTACCCCACACATGACTTAGAGTTAGTAGCGGTAGTCTTTGCATTGAAGATTTGAAGGCATTATCTTTATAGAGTGCATTATGAGATCTTTACTGACCATCGTAGTTTTCAGTACATTTTCAGGCAGAAGGATCTAAATTTGAGGCAGCGTAGATAGTTGGAGTTACTGAAGGAGTATGACATCTCTATTTTTTATCATTCGGGTAAGGGAAACGTGGTGGCGAATCCCTTGAGCCGAAAGCCGATGAGTATGGGTAGTTTGGCTTTCTTAGTGACAAAGGAGCGACCTTTAGCTTGGGACATCTAGTCCTTGGCAAACAGGTTGGTTAGACTTGACATTTCTGAGTTGGATCATATTCTTGCTTGTGTTGAGGCTAGATCTTCCTTGTTAGAGCAGATTTGGGCACAATAGTTTGATGATGTGAGGTTGAGGATCATTTGTGACAAGGTGGTTAGCGGTAAGGCTAGGAAGGCAACCTTAGATTCAGAGATTATTTTGAGGATCGAGGGTCGTATATGCGTTCCTAGAGTTGGTGACTTGGTTAGATTGATCTTGGAGGAGTCTTATTGTTCTAGATATTCCATTCATCCCGGGGCAGCTAAGATGTATCGTGACTTAAGGCAGCACTACTGGTGGTGTGAGATGAAGAGGGATATTTTAGCTTTTGTATCTAGGTGCTTGAACTGTCAGCAGGTGAAGTTTGAGCACCAGAGGCCAGGTGGTTTGTCTCAGAGGCTACCATTCTGGAGTGGAAATGGGAGCGGATAGCTATGGACTTTATAGTTGGTTTGCCACGTACTTTGCGGAGATTTGATGCTATTTGGGTTATCATGGATAGGTTGACGAAGTATGCTCACTTTCTGCCAGTTCAGACTTCCTACATTTCTAAGAGATTGGCTCAGATCTGCATTCGAGAGACTGTCCAATTGCATGATGTGCCAGTTTCTATCATTTCTGACCATGGTACTCAGTTCACTTTGCATTTCTGGAGGTCTATTCAGAGAGAGTTGGGTACTAGAGTTGTGCTTAGCACTGCTTTTTCATCCGCAGATAGACGTTCAGTCAGAGCATACTATTCATGTTCTGGAGGATATGTTGCGAGCTTATGTTATTGATTTCGAGGGTCACTGGGACCAGTGTTTAGCCTTGGTAGAGTTTGCATATAATAATAGTTACTATTCTAGCATTCAGATAGCTCCATTTGAGGCTTTGTATGGTAGGCGGTGCAAATCTCTGGTGGATTGGTTTGATGCTTTTGAGGTTAGGCCGTGGGGTATAGACTTGCTTTGTGATTCTATGGATAAAGTTCAGGTCATTCAGGAAAGACTTTGCACTTCCCAGAGTAGGCAAAAGAGTTATGCTGATCGGAGAGTTTGAGATATAAAGTTCATGGTTGGTGACAGTGTTTTCCTTCGGGTATCGCCTATAAAGGGCGTGATAAGGTTCGGGAGGAAGGGTAAGCTCAGTCTTAGGTTCATTAGGCCTTTCAAGATCCTTCGTCATATTGGGGAGGTTTCTTATAAGTTAGCCTTGCCTCCTGCTCTTTCCAGTGTGCATCTTATTTTTCATGTCTCTATGGTGCGATGGTATATTTTGGACGAGTCTCATGTGCTTCATTTGGAGTCGGTTCAGTTGGATGAGTCCCTAGCCTTTGAGAAGGAGACTGTTGTTATTTTGGACAGGCAGGTTAGGAAGTTGAGGTCCAAGGAGATTTCGTCGGTCAAGGTTCAGTGGTGACATCGTCCTGTTGAGGAGGCTACTTAGGAGATTAAGACCAACATGCAGACCTGTTATCCTCATTTTTTTGAGTCTTTAGGTACTATCCTTTTTCTAACTTTTGCGAACAAAAGTTCTTTTAGTAGTGGATGTTGTAAGACCCTCCAGGTCATTTTCTGTTTTTCATGCTTTTTTTGTGTTTCAAGCTTTCCCTTAGTGACTACACGCCATTTATGACTTGACGAGACTGATGATTCGGTGCCCGGGCCATTCGTTAGGTTGTTATGACCATTTCCCTATTTTAGAACTTGAACTTAGAACATCTTTGACTTCGGTCAACTTTCTTGGTAGACGTTATCAGAATTAAATTTTGATAGTTCCGTTGGCTCCAAAATGAGGATTTGGGTCTAGTGGGACCCTTGGTCTGGGTCTGGGTGTTTACGGTTTGATTTTGTATTATTTTCTGTGTTTTTAGGCCAGTTTGGCTTGTGGGGTTGACTTTGATCAAAATTCAGAAGAGACAGCCTCGGATGGAATTTCTGTCAGTATTGTTAGCTCCGAAATGTCGACTTTGGGTTAGAGGGATCTTTGGTTCGGGTCCTGAGGCTTCCGGACTTGTTTTTGGGCCTTGGGTTTCATTTTGGAAAAGTTGGTTGTCACGCCCCGAGGTTACCCCCTAGACGTAACACGGGACTCGGGACCATAAGTTCCCCAAGTTAACACTTGGTCATAGCATAACATAGGCATACACGAGGAAATATAGCGGAAGCATAAATAGAAAGCTAGGCAACCCAATCCATAAATGATGACGTCAATAAGAAACATAATCCAAACTAGAGACTCGAATACTGTCTATGTGTTAAAAGCCTCTACACATGACATAAGGAGTTGCTAGGACAAGACCCTAGCTAACTCAAGGTACGCAAGTAAACAACCATACAGAATACTAAGATCATAACTAGCCCTCGAATAATGAGGACTCACCAACACTGACTGGAATGGCCTGCGGTCTCTAGCCACGTGCCTGAGGGAGGGAATCAGCGTCTGCATCATCAAGAGGATGCAACACAAAATATGTGTCAGTACTATAGGATGTACCAAGTACGTGAGATATGCATAAATATAGTAAAGCATGATAAGGGCATACTTAAAACATAATTGATACTGAGTTCATGTATAATCCAAGAAATCGTAAGTAAATATCATAGTTTGAGTAATAAGCATGAGATAGTAGTCAAACCTCAAAATAAGATATCATAAAGCTTAGAAAACTTGAAAGTATTCATATGGGAGTTTCTTATAACCGACAATAGACCATGCGAGCTTCATGGAATCTAATGATATAACCTTAGTTAGCAAAGCTAGCCCGAACATTGCCAAAGTATGGGACACCATACCCAACTATATAACCCTAGTTGGCAAAGCTCTCCTATGCCCCACTAAGGCAAGCACACCATTAATCAAGATATCCACTCTCATAAGCCCATAGGGCAAATCATAACCTACGCTGGCAACATAGTTTTGGACTTGGGTAATCGAACCCTCATCGCTCGGAGCTAAATACTACTCCCAAAACATATATATAGCTCATAAATTCATAGTGGCACAATCTCATGCCAAATCTTGTTGAAAAAGCATGAAAACACATCGGGTATCATGCAATGCTCATAGCTTAGGTAGACACATCTAGATGCCAAATCTTTCATAAAACATAGAGACATATCAAATGTCATATTGTTCATGTTTCAAATCCTTAAAACATAATATATCCATAATTCAAAACATACTTTCTTTTCTAAAATCATACTTTAAGAATTAGACATACAATTTCATAATACATAAGGAAATGTTATCTAAACATGCCAATTTTCACTTGAAATCGTGCAATTTAGAAGGAATCATACTTGAAATAACCTTTAATACATGGGATTTTGAAATAAATTAAGGAACCTTAAATAAATCATACATAAGTAATGAGAAACCATGAATAGATGCTTTAAAAGTGAACCAACATTTTTCCCCAAATTGGGTAAGAACCCAAATTTCACAAATTGGATAAGGATTAGCCTTAAAATCATGAATAGGAAACCGATTATAAAAACCCATCCAAAATCATGCAATTTAGTGTTAGAATCTATAGAAGAATCATGAGGAAACAATTTATAGAAGAACACATGAGAATTGGGTAAGAACCCTAATTTAGAAATTCATAAAATTAATTTAGAAGATTGGGGTTTTGGGCATAAGGGTGAAGGAATTCCCTTATTGAATACCCACATACCTTGATTGAAGCTTTCCTAACTTGGGACTTGAGGATGGAGACTTGGAGATGGAATCCTTAGCTTGAAGCTTGGAGGATGAATACCCTTTTCTTCTCTTGGAACTTGATTGAGAGAATGGAAGATAACTTAGGCTAAGTGGGAATAAAATCCCTTCTAATTTGCCCAAAATGACTTAACTTAGGAGTTAAAAGAGTGGGAAATTACCAAAATGCCTCTAGGAAAAGAATTTAAAAACTTCAAAAATTTTTGTCAATGGCTTCCACGGACTCAAATCACGGCCCGTGGAATGGAAGTCGTGGTTCCAAGGATTTTTTTAGGGCCTGGACTGATTTCCACTAGTTGAAACCATGGTTCTTGGTTTGATCCACGACCCGTGGATCAAACTCGTGAATCTCAGGCCAAAAACAGATCTGCAGGTTCGATTCCACGGATTCAAACCACGGGTCGTGGTTTGATCCACGAGCCGTAGATGGCTCTCGTGGTTTCTGTCTGTCATTTTGACAGACAGACACATTTTAGTAAAATGCTGATAACTTTTTATTCTGGACTCGTATTAACGCGCGGTTGGTAGCGTTGGAAAGAAGATTCAGAGATCTTTAATTTGGTGGGTACTAGGATACCTAACTTTTTATATTCTTGTATTTATGATCATCTGAATTTGACCCTTGAAAAATCTTACACTAAAACTTAATCGGTAAGGAAGCTTTCAACTCAATTTTGAGCTAGAGGTTCTTTATGACCCTAATTCATATCTAATACACCTTCAAAATTTAAGAATAGGTCTTAAAACTTAGATACATAGAAAATTTATCTAGTTCGGGTCTAACAACACATGAAGAACGGTTCAAATTTGGCTTAGAATTTCTGGGGTGTTACAATATCTCCCCCTTTGGATCATTCGTCCTTGAATGAAGACTACTAATTTGAGATTGGAGGGGAAAAAAGGTTGCAATCCCATCAACTGAGTTCTAAGAGCTGAAATATTTCATGGTAACTAATTTCTGACTGAAATATAAACTGAGATAGATTCATGGGGCATGTATGAATGCATGGAGCATAAGTATAACTGATGGAACATGAAACTGAATACCTAACATGATAACTGGTCTAGATTAAGAGTAGGAACTTAGTTGAAACTCATAATGAACAAGCACATTCTTAGAAATTATAGTTAACTTGAAAGGAGATCAAACTGAGATGGGTAACTATACAAGAAAACCATTCTCCCTTAAACTGAACTTACCACCTTGGACTGAACTGAATGTAGGGCCTTCTAGCCTTAGGAATGATTATCGATACGTCTGAATTGATATGATATGTGGAGTCTCGTATATTGAAAGCTGAAGCTACTGGACCTAAGATATGAGCACCCTGGGCTAGGAGTAAGAACAAGACTATTCTTGCCTTAAGTACTACAATTGACAACTCTTGAGCTTAGAAACACCTTTCAACTACACTAACTCCTTTGAATACTAAGGTATGAGTCTAACTAACTGTCTTCACCATGTTCAAGCCTATCTTGACTAAATCTCTTACATCTAGAGTTATCTCCCAAGAATGGTATTCATTCTTATCACGAAAATCAACTAACCTTGAACTCTAATCAATGGGTCACTAGGTGCACAAAGCAAAAGCCGACTTGTATTTCATTATGAATTTCAAGCCTATCACTATGATCACCTTATAGTTGTAGCTTATACTATCCAAGACTTCTCCTCTCTTCCCTAGCATATATAGAAACTGTAACTTAAAGAAGTTCTACAAAGAGACATACCAAAATTGTTCATCTAACTATTTCACATGAGTAATCCTCACCTAACTTTTCTTCCACGCTTACAACCTACTATTTCCCATATAGGATACTACTTAGCTTCCTCTACTAACAACTATAACAACACAAGCCAAGATCACTGAGAGAATAGAGTGGGAGCATGAGCATCACGAATAAAGGAATACTGATCGGTCTTGACTTACACTTAGCTTGATCTAGCGACTCAAGGTGGGTTTTTGAGAAGTCAAGTGAAAAGGGCATGAATATCTCACATACTGGACATACAAAGCATGGTTAAAGTAAGGAATTCACAAGCATGAATTATTCGAGAAATTTGGTATGAGCATATACATGATATAGCATGATTTCATTAGCCATTAAGGCATATCTTAAGAACTGAGTATGTAGACTGAGCATAGTGTGAGACATGAGCTTTCATATATGACAAGTATCATGGTGTAAAGCTGGAATTCATAGAATCATAGAGTAAGATTAGAATCGCTCTATTTGTTTTGGGAGTTGAGTATGGATGTGAATCTGTATAAAGTTCATGAAATTGAATTAAGAACATGGCACTGGAATACAATACATGAATGGGGTATTGTAATGAGGGAAGTATACTAAAGGTGCTAGGATAGAAATAAGTCTATGCATCCCTCCTAACTTCATTCTGACACCCATTAGCATCACTACCCGAGTCTCCAAAATCTGACTGATTCTACATCCCACCATCTCCCCCTTAGATTCATGCTATGTTCTAAGTCTGTGGACCTCTCGCTAACCTATAAAAAGAACTATGATCATTTTAATCTAACAGAGCAAACATTACTCTAGAAGTTAATCTGAATATACACTTCCTTCTATAGTCTAAGGCTCACCCTTACCTAAAAATCTTAGCCTCAACCTTTCTATCTCATATCAGGGTTGTACATATCACACTCAATAACTTCTAACCTATCCCTTGCAAAGACATGTCAAGCTTACTGGTGAAAGCCTCTTAGTCAGTCGAACTCTCGGATGGTTCTAACTCCCGAAGCTCTCTCTTTCTACTACCTGCCAAAACAAGTGCATTAAAGCCTATATCGAGAGGCTCAAAATTGCCCATCCTTCTCTAACTCACATACATATATATCATGCCTACACATTCACACTTGCTGCAACTCATCACTTAAACTCTTTCACACACTATAACAAGCCTACCAGAAAATACCACAAAACTGTCATTCTCACTCTCATACTATCATCGTTTTGTTCACATCCTATACCTGGTCTATACTAGAACAAGAACTTACCACTCTTTAATCCACACCAAGGGATGTATCATCCCATTACCCATCTAGTAAAACACAACTCTAAATACATACTCCAATCAACTATCGTTCCCTTGTCTAGGCTACCATACTCTTGACTTCATATTTCTGGCTCTAGGTTCATTCTACTACTAATGGCTTACAATACAACATCTGTCGGGTGGCAACACTACCCAAGGATCTAGGTACACATTTCCCCCTCTTACAGAACAATTAGTAACAAGGTTCTGAAAAAGAATCTGAGAGCACCTCGCTAAGAGATAATCTGAGATTTACTACTTTTGGCACCGCAAATATGAGGTAAAGCAGGTGGAATTGGGACAATGCATAAATTTGGAGAATAAATAGAGTTAAACTCTATCGCATCATATTGAATATGAAAGAAGCAAAGTTTTTCCTAAGACACCTCGTAGCCTCTCTTTCATAAGTGTGGCACGCTTCACACCCATGAAAGAGACTCTACTTAATGCGGCTTTCAGACACCCTAGGACTCTTGAACCTGATGCTCTAATACCAAGTTTGTCACGCCTCGAGGTTACCCCCTAGATGTAACACGAGACTCGGGACCATAAGTTCCCCATGTTAACCCTTGGTCATAGCATAACATACGCATACACGAGGAAATATAGCGGAAGCATAAATAAAAAGCTAGGCAACCCAATCCAGAAATAATGACGTCAATAAGAAACATAATCCAAACTAGAGAGTCGAATATTGTCTATGTCTGAAAAGCCTCTACACATGACATAAGGAGTTGCTAGGACAATACCCTTGCTAACTTAAGGTACACAAGTAAACATCCATACAGAATACTAAGATCATAACTAGACCTCGAATAATGAGGACTCACTAACACTGACTAGAATGGCCTGCGGTGTCTAGCCACGTGCCTGAGGGAGGGAATCAGAGTCTGCATCATCAAGAGGACGCAACGCAAAATATGCGTCAGTACTATAGGATGTACAAGTATGTGATATATGCATAAATATAGTAAAACATGATAAAGGCATACTTAAAACATAATTAATACTGATTTCATGTATAATCAAAGAAATCACAAGTAAATATCATAGTTTGAGTAATAAGCATGAGATAGTAGTCAAACCTCAAAATAAGATATCATAAAGCTTAGAAAACTTGAAAGCATTCATACAGGAGTTTCTTATAAACGACAATAGACCATGCTAGCTACATGAAATCTAACTATATAACTCTAGTTAGCAAATCTGGCCCGAACCTTGCCAAAGTACGGGCCACCATACCCAACTATATAATCCTAGTTGGCAAAGCTGTCCTATGCCCCGCTAAGGCAAGGACACCATTAATAAAGATGTAGATCCACTCTCATAAGCCCATATGGCAAATCATAACCTACGCTAGCAACGTAGTTTTGGACTTGGATAATCAAACCCTCGTCTCTCGGTGCTAAATACTACTCCCAAAACATACATATATCTCATAAATTCATAGTGTCATAATCTCATGCCAAATCTTGTTGAAAAAGCATGAAAACACATTGAGTATCATGCAATGATCATAGCTTAGGTAGACACATCTAGATGTCAAACCTTTCATAAAACATAGAGACATATCAAATGTCATATTGTTCAGGCTTCAAATCCTTAAAACTTAACATAGCCATAATTCAAAACATACTTTCTTTTCTAAAATCATACTTGAAGAATTAGGCATGCAATTTCATAATACATAAGGACATGCTATCTAAACATGCCAATTTTCACTTGAAATCGTGCATTTTTGAAGGAATCATACTTGAAATAACCTTTAATGCATGGGCTTTTGAAATCAATTAAGGAACCTCAAATAAATCATACATAAGTAATGAGAAACCATGAATTGATGCTTTAAAAGTGAACCAACAATTTTTCCCCAAATTGGGTAAGAACCCAAATTACACAAATTGGACAAGGATTAGCCTTAAAATCATGAGTAGGAAACCACTTATAAAAACCTATGCAAAATCATGCAATTTAGTGTTAGAATCCATAAAAGAATCATGAGGAAACAATTTAGAGAAGAACACATGAGAATTGGGTAAGAACCTTAATTTTTTAGAAATTCATAAAACCAATTTAGAAGATTGGGGTTTTGGGCATAAGGGTGAAGGAATTCTCTTATTGAATACCCACATATCTTGATTGAAGCTTTCCTAACTTGGAACTTGAGAATGGAGACTTGGAGATGGAATCCTTAGCTTGAAGCTTGGAGGATGAAGACCCTTTTCATCTCTTGGAACTTGATTGAGAGAATGAAAGAGAACTTAGGCTAAGTGGGAATAAATTTCCTTCTAATTTGCCCAAAATGACTTAACTTAAGAGTTAAAAGAGTGGGAAATTACAAAAATACCCCTGGGAAAAGAATTTAAAAACTTCAGAAAATTTTGTCAAAGGCTTCCACGGACACAAATCATGGCCCGTGAAATAAATCACAGTCCATGGAATGGAAGTCGTGTTCCAAGGAACTTTTCAGGGCTCTGACTGATTTCCACGAGTTGAAACCACGGTTCGTGGTTTGATCCATGACCCGTGGATCAAACTTGTGAATCTCAGGCCAAAAACATATCTGCAGGATCAATTCCATGGATTCAAACCACGGGTCGTGGTTTGATCCACGAGCCGTAGATGGATCTCGTGGTTTCTGTCTATCATTTTGACTGACAGACACATTGTAGTAAAATGTTGATAACGTTTTACTCCGGACTCGTATTAATGCGCGGTTGGTGGCGTTGGAAAGAAAATTCAAAGATATTTAATTTGGTGGGTACTAGTCTACCTAACACTTTATATTCTAGGAGTTATGATCATTTGAAGTTGACCCTTGAAAAATCTTACACTAAAACTTAATCGGTAAGGAAGCTTTCAACTCAACTTTGAGCTAGAGGTTCTTTATGACCCTAATTCATATCTTATACACATTTAAAATTTAAGAATAGGTCTTAATACTTAGATACATAGAAAATTTATCTAGTTCGGGTCTAACACATATGAAGAACGATTCAGATTTGGCTTGAAATTTTTAGGGTGTTACATTGGTTTTGGGCGTGGGGCTTACTTTTTTTTAAATAGACCTCCATTGGGATTTTTGTCAATTTTATTGAGTCCAAAATGCCATTTTTAGTCAAATAGCTTGGATCATTTTTGTTCAGGGGACCACAGATGCATTCCCAGGGGTCCATCCATTTCTAAGTTAGCTAAAAGCTTGGCTGTTGCAGCTGATGTTGCTAGTATGGCACTATGGCGGGCACCTGGCCACACCTGCACTGGCGCCTCGGCGATGGCCTGTGCGCTTCTGTGCATCGGGCTAGGCTGGCAGGGCAGTGCTCCTACAGGGCCTTGGGCTCTGTGGCGTTGCCGCCCCTTCGACTGCATGGGCACACCTGCGCTAGGCTGGCAGCTATTTAGCTATCCACTTCAAACATTTCCAGCTTTTCTCCTCCACTTCCAACTTCAATAAAACCTCTATTGTTGCTCCAAATAACCTTATTTCTTCATCTGTTCACTCCATTGTCTTGGGGGATTTTATGCAACTGATCCGGGTGCATTCGTGACTTCTAAAATTGGTAAGTTTCCGCCTCCCAAAACCTCGCTTCCACCATTTTTGTTCCTTTGACATAGTAGCACACTTCGGGGATATTTTGAGACCTGAAACGAACCCCGTTCGCGCTCAATATTTGAGCATGGGATTTTTAACCCACCACGAGCATAATTGTAAATTTTAATTTTAGTTTCATTGTGCGAGTTCCGAGGGTCATTTTCTGACTTGATTTTTGGCCCAATTTTCCTTATAACAATATGGGTGTCACTCTTCTCATCTTGACACCTGGATTATATTCTTGATATCCTGGTAGCTCTCTAAGGCTGTTCGGAAGGGGAAGGCATGCGAGTGACGGTTCATGTTTGTAGTTCGGCCCCGAGGTAGGTTACGATTTACTTTCTAGACTTAGTTTAGTTAGATTTTATATATTTATATATTACTGGAATCTTAGGTCTGGATTTAGGTAGATTTAGGCTTAAATCTTGTTTATTGCTTTAAATTGGCCATTTTGCATTATAATTTAGAATTATCATGTTTATCCTTAGTCTAGGAGTTTGTAGTGTCGTTGTGGCTAGCCTAGAATTCCTAATTTGCTTTTAGGAGGTTTAGAGGTAGAATAGAGATTCTTTGTGATTTTTGCTTTTACTTTCCTGTTTTATCCGCTTTATTCTACCCTTGTGTGTAATTTTAGGCCTGAGGCCATAGCTTGGATTTGGACGGAGCTCCAGGTCAGTTCTCTTGGTTTGGAGGATATTTTACCCTATTTTTCCTTGTTGTGTGTGGTTTTCTCTGGATATGGATATTTCATGCTCATACTGCATTACATGTTATTGACACATAAAGGAAGTATTTTTCAAGGTTTTTGGTTCAAATGAGATTTAGTACGGCTATGGTGATTTTCAAACTTGAATTAAATTATATTGGGTTTTACTACGGATTTTTGAAAGAAAAAAGAGAAAATACTATTTTATGCATATATTTATTGTCCGATGCAGTATTATGGACCCCCGATGCATTATTCGGGGTTTTTACCTTCCATTTACCTACATACATATATGTGTACAATTCGATGCAGTATTCCGGGTGCCCAATACGGTATTCCGGGCGCCCAATGCGGTATTCCAGGTTTATATCATTATACATTTATACATTACATCATTGTTGCATCACATTGCATTGGCTTTGATGCTTTTGGATTGTCGGTTGATTTGGGTTTGATTCTTGTTATTAATCCACCTTAATTGTCTTGGTTATTTTGATTTTTGGCTTTATAACTAGATTTAGGTGAATCCATGTATTTTAGCTACTTTTCTGTAATTTATATGTATATATTATCTTTATGTGCTCGGTCGGCCTATGATGCCTACTTGATAACTATTTTCTTGGTACTCATATTATACTCTGCATCTTTTTTTTGATGCAACACCTAGTACGAGCCTCCCTCGCTGATCCTCCCTTAGTTCAAGGCATGTTACAATTTGGATCGCGGTGAGCTCCCGACGCCTTGGAGACTGTACATGTTTTTCATCTTGTATATTCTGCTTATATTTTGTATTTTAGATAGACAGAGTCTGTTGTATAGCTACTCTTTACTTTAGTCGCTCTTGTACTAGTGACACCAGGTCCGGGTTGGTTCTTGTATATGTTTTGCCTCTTTGGTCATTTTAGGGCTATCTTTTATATATTTAGTACAGCGGTATGTATATATGCTATTGGCCCTATATTTTTTATTTATGTCTTCCGCTTTTCCTTACTTTAATTTCTTTATTGTCTTTCGCATTGTTGGATTTGGCTTGCCTACGAGAGGGTTACGTAGGCACCATCATGGCCCAATTTTGGATCGTGACACTTTCACAATTGAGAACCCCTTTTCCACTGCACTAGAGTAGAGCATTATTTCTTGCAGTATTTGTTTCACATGAAGGTAGACCAAAGTGTAACTGAGATTCTAAATTTTTATAATAGTTTAGCAAATAATGTCTTTGGCACATCAAATAGAAATCTGAAATTCAGTCTTTCTTTTTTCTTGGATACACATATTTTAAACCAAGCTAACTAGTGTCTATTTTTGACATATTTTTTATTGCTCTAAAAAAATTAATAATTTTTTTATGAATTTCATTAATGATGTATTTTGTGAGATCCATATCAAAAAGAAAATGTAGCAACATACTTTGCAAAATATAAAAGTATAATTTTACCTTCAAAGGATATTTGTTTTCTTTTTCAATTCTGAAGTCTATCATTTATTTTCTTGATCAGTTCATTATAGTAAACCTTTCTTCTTCTTGGAATGATAGATGGGGCACCTTAACTATTTGAAAGAGAAAATATCTCTATTAAAATCAGTGATGGTAACAACATCGTGAACTAGGGTTGAGGAAGTATTTTTGTACATTTTTTTTGTTGAGATAAAAATAATGATATCGTTGTATATGCAAGATGAGTTCTCCACTCTGTTTAGGCAAGTTAAAACTCTGATAATAATCATTGTCCAATAATCTATTCAAATCCCTTGATAAAATCTCTAGTGATAGGACAAACAGAGCTGGGGATAGGGCCCCCCTTATTTTTCCCACCTAGTAAAATAGAAGAAGTCATGTGCCTGATCATTGAATAAGATGGAGTAAGCACTATTGATAATCCATCTTCAAATTTTATTAATAAACACTTCTGTTCTCAGCACTCTGAAAAGACAGAGTCAAAAAACTCTATCATAAATCTTAGACATGTCTAATTTTATAACCATTCTAGCAGGTTTAGCTCACCCTGATGTTTGTAACAATCTCTTGCACAAGTAACACATTTTTAATAATACATATCTCCTTAATAAAACTAGATTGGTTACTGAATATCACTCTAAGCAGCATATTTTTCAATCTATCATGCACAATTTTGGAAATAACTTTGTTAATAAAATTACTTAGGTTGATAGGTCTTAGGTCTTCAAAAGTCTGAGAAATAATTTTCTTAAAATTGAAGGATTAAATTTGTGTGAATGATATCTTTTGATAAAGTGTTTCCTTCAAAAAAGGCTTTCACTATATAAAAAATATCACTATCAATATTTTTTAGCATGTCCGATAAAAAACACGTGACATCCCATTTGGTTCACAAGCATTGTCACCCTTCAACTTGAAAACTGTCCTTTTCACTTTCTTCATGTCAGTGATCTGATATAAGGCTGCACTTTTTGTCTCTGAGATCAAGTGCAAAATATGCTTCAGAGAAAAAAAAATAGTAGCCTTCACATCTTGCTTGAAATTATTTTCATAAAATTGAACTGCTTCAGTAGGCATTATATTTTCTTCTTTAATCCATATTTCATTATTTTTCTGTATTCTTGTAACACCTCGAAATCTGATCCACCTTATAAACTTGAGAAATCTGAAAATTTTGAACTTTCCAGAAATGACAGGTCTAAACCACAGACCGTGGTTTGAACCACGAGTCGTGGAGTGGATCCGTGATTCAAGTCTACCAAAATCAGTCTCTGGTCTGAGAACCAGGAGTTGGTTCTACGGACCATAATTTAGTCTACGGCCCATCCTATCAACTCGTGGAACCTAACCTGAGAACTGACTTATTCCCAGGAACCATGAGTCAAGACTACAGATCGTAGTTTGAATTACGGGTTCGTCCAGTTGACTCGTGGAACCTGATCAAAGGCCTGACAAATCCCTTAAGAACGATGAATTGGTTCTACAAATCGTAATCCTTTCTACGGGTCTATCCTGTTAACCCGTAGAATGTCTTCTGCAGGCTGGTCGTTTGTCTAAGAACCACGAGTGGTAACCACGAGTCGTGATTCAAACTATGACCCGTGGAACCGACCCGTGATTCCTGAAGCCGACCCCTTTTATCAACTTTTCTTAATTAAATCCCAGGGGTATTTTTATAATTACTCACCCTTTTAACTCCTAAATGAGGTTGTTCTGTCAACTTTTAGTAGGGTTTCTACAACTATTAACCTAAGTCCCTTCTCATTACCTCATTCATCTTCCAAAAAGGGAAAAGAACCTCTTCAAGCTCCAAGTCTCAAGCTCCAAGTTCAAGTCTCCTTTTCTTTTCAATTTCAACTGGGTTAGGTTCAATCAAGGTATGTGGGTATTCAACAATGGGTTCCTTTCACCCTTGTGCCCAAAACCCCTAATCTTTATCTTGATTTCATGAACTTTATAATTAGGGTTCTTACCCAATTCTTATGGATTTTGCTATAAATTGCCTCCTCATGATTTTATTATAAAATTACTACAAAATTGCATGATCTTGCATACGTTCTTACATATGAACTCCTATTTCAAACTAAAGGCTAATTATGGCAAATTCTACATGTATAAGTTGATTCAAGTAAATTGGGTATTTGATAGCATGTTTTCATGAATTTCAAGTAAGTGCATGCCTAGTTCCTATGTTTATGAAAGTATATGTTATTATAAAATTGAACTAGTACCATGCAAATTTTCAAGTTATAAACTATTATGCAAGACAAGACACCCGATGTACCATCAATGCTCATGAATCATTTCCTAATACCAAGGTTCGTGAGTAGTATGAAGATCCGGGTTATGAACATATTTATGAACAAGCTTTGACATCTAGATATGTCCCATGTATGTGAGCTCACGTTATATGTTTTTGGAGTAGTATTTATCACCAAGCGATGAGGGTTCTAAATAACCCAAGTCCAAAACTAAGCTTCCATCGTAGGTTTCCCTCCGTGGCTTATGAAAGGATCCTTATGACATGGTTCTAACCTTGGCCGGTTAGGACAACCTTTTCAGTGTGGGTTGATAAGTTGGTAATCTACCAACTTATTGAGCCTATATCCATGAATTATTGATATGATTTTAATAGATTTAGAGGTTCTTATGGCCTTTATTGATGTCTATGCAGGTACTTTTGATAGATGATGATAAACAAGGAAACAGACTGATAAAGAGCTCAAAAGGAGTGAAGTGTGAAGTGTTCGGAAAAGCTGAAGATTCTAACCGGAGATGCGGTGGCCGTGCGACACGCACAGGCCGAGGTACGAAACGTACCTCCTCCGCACCCCCTTCGCACAGAGCTCTCAATTCTAGCTGAAGTCACTGGTTTAACCAGAGGTAGTGTGTGACGCGCACTTCACAATGTGTGAACCGCATGTCGCGCCGCACACCTCTCAAAGGGCATTTTTTTCCTAATTTTTAGTGATGTTTTGAAAAACTATAAAAGACCTATTCAGGCAGAATTATGAATAACTTTTATCATTCTGAATATTTTGAAGAATTTTTAGCTTGGAAACTAAGTTTTTCACCTCCATTGAGAAGAGGGTTTCAATCTAATTCTCTTGGTTAATACTTGTGTACTCAAATTGAAAATAGAACTTGAGAGTTAGCTCTAATGGAAGGGATTTTGAATTACCCAGCTGGTATCTCTTTCTCTCTCACTAAGAGTGGCTAAAATCTCTTGTCTAGGGGTGTATTGATGATGGGTGCTTAATAAATGGGTGTGGTTGTTATCTATTCTTGCTTATAATTGCTTAATTGACATGGGTCTAGTAATTTCACCAAGTTTTAATCCTAAAATTGGTGGTTTCAAACATTAATTTACATTACTTGACTATGTGATTGCTTCAGAAAGGATTTCATAGTTTTGGATGTGAAATTACTAGTGGGAACTTGGGATTCCACTCAGATTTGAGGCTAGGAATAGCTCTTATCATCGTATTCTCCCATTTAAGAGTCTAAGCTAGAGATAGTATGACTTCCCCAAGCTAGATTGGTTGTTTATTGATCAAATCGATGATGCTCTAACCGAGATCATCGGATATAAGATTGTTGATCGAGAGATAAGAAAATCTTACCCATGACCAATGCTATTCATGTCATTATGCGAGAATAGGTATGAATTGATAATCATCCTATCCCATAACCAAAGCCCCATCAGATATGTATCCCTAGTCGTCTAGTCGACTTGATACACCCGCTTTAGTTTTATTGCCTTTTAGACTGAATTGCGATTGTAGTGACAATATTCTCCCAATTCTCCCATCCTTTTACTTGTTGTTTTGAGCAATTACTCTCACCTTGAACTCAATCCATTACAATTGATATATAGCTACCACAAGTCCCTTGGGTACGACCCCGATACTCATTAGGTTTATAAATTTTATTTTGCTGCACGATCATCGTCGCCTCCTACTTGGAGAGCATGATTTGAGCATTCATAAAAATGGTGTCATTGCCAGGGACTTGATTTGATAGGTATTTTTTATTGTTGTTTTGACATCACCTTGAGAGTACTTGTTTATTTTACTTTTGTTTGTTTTTTGTGTTGTGATTATGTAGGCTAGCTTATGAATGAGGATGATGACAATGAGAGTGTTGATAGCTTGATGGAGGCCAACAAGGCTGAGCCTATGATGCAAGGGGGTGTAGGTGCAATCTGCCTACCCCCCCTACGGTGGGAAATGTTGTCTTTCATGTGACTAGCACCATGCTCCACCTAATTCAAATGAAAGGCCTATTTGGTGGAGCAACACATGAAGATGCCAACCGGCATATTCAGAATTTTGTGGAGATTTGCCAACCGTTCATTTTTCAACATATCTCTCAAGAGTCCATCCGATTGCGCCTATTCCCCTTCTACTTGACGGGGGAAGCTACAACGTGGTTGGAAGAGTTGCCGGATGACTCTATCACATCTTGGGCTGAGTTGGTTGAGGAATTTACATTGAGATTCTTTCCTCCATCTCGAATGATGAAGCTAAGAGATGAGATTACCGACTTTAGGCAGCTCCCGGATGAGCCTCTTCATGAGGTTTGACTTAGATTCAAAAATAAGCTTCTCTTGTGCCCAAATCATGAGTTGTCAAACAATGTTCTGCTACAAAGCTTCTATCGATCATTGAACTCTATGAATAAATCGGTGGCTGACAATCTTGGAGGTGGTACCTTTATGGACTTAGAGTTTCCCATAGCCTCGACTTTGTTAGAGAGAATGACAAAGACCAATCAAGCTTGGCATACAAGAGAGGAGGATGTGGTAACTTTGGGAGGACACTCATCCATCTTGATTAATGAAACGAGAAAAAAGGAGGGGGAGCGAAATGAAATAATCGCCAAAATGATGACACAAATTGACTTAATGGCCAAGCATGTGATGGGAGCTGGTGGTGCTAAGACAGTGAATGCAGTGAGTACATCGGAAATCAAAGCTAGTGATGATGAGCTCATAACTGTGGTTAATGGAAAGCAATGTTTTGTGTCAGCGGGTTTTCATCTCGGGTATTATCACCCGAGGGAGGAGAACCAAGGTTGGATTCAAGACAAAGAAAGAGATAGAAATTAGCAGGATAGAGACAAGGATAGTGATAGTTTCAATCACCGAAGTTTGAATTCCTATATCCCTCCGAACAAGGCAGACTCTCTCTAACAACAGAGCACAAGCAAGCCCGACCATTCCAAGTTGGAGGACATATTGTCCTTGGTTCTTAAGAAGGTGGACACCATAAATACGGGAGTGAGCAAGCTAAAGAGTGAGGTCTCAACACTTCACCAAACTGTGAGCTCCCACTCAGCCTCAATCAAGCACCTTGAGGCCTAAATGAACCACCTCTCAAGCCAAATGAACCCGAGGATGAAAGGGATATTGCGTAGCGACACCATCACCAACCCAAAGAATGATTGAGTATTGAGGTAGTATCGTCATGCCGCGACGTTAATTCAAGCGCTGCTTGGGAGGCAACCAAAGTTTCTTTATTTGTTTTTGGTTATCTTTTATTGTTTTTGGTGTTTTTGTAGGGAATGCATAGATGTAAAAATTGAACAAGGGAAAGCAAGGAAAAAAAGGGTCGTGTGGTGGACTGTGTGGACCGCACAAGCATTTGTACGTGTCGCATAGCCTATCACATGGTGAAATAAATAACTGAAGGAAATTTGGAGGCAATATGCGATTGGCCGTGCGGACCGCACGAGTCCAAGTGCGCGTCGCACCTCCATCGCGTGGTGAAACAGATGCCTGGGAAAACACAGGGGAGAAAAAAGGGGCATTTGTGAAATGTCATGCGATCCGCACCTTGTCTGGTGTGAATCGCATATCACGGCGCACTAGCGGTAAGTTTGAATTTTAATTGACCTAACCCGTTGACCAACCCGACCCGAAGCTGACCCAACCGACCTTTCTTCTTCTTTTTCTTTTAAAACATCCTTTTCTCTTCTTCTTCCACCATTTTTTTACTCAAACCGTCAAAATTTTCTCCAAAAACTATCTCTAAATCCCTCAAACCTCTCAAAAAATCATCTCCGCATATCACCCATAATCCCCACTATTCCATCACTACCGCCGTCGTTATCTCTCCAGGAAGGTTTTGTTGGTCACCATTATTAAAGGATAAAAAGCTTCAATTTTCACTCCTCTCTTCATAATCTTCACTGGTGGTAAGTTCTCCGACGTTAAATACTTGTTTCTATGAAGGTTGGAAACTCATATTGTGAAGCATGCTTAGTAGAATTGCCATGTTGATTTTGGGTGAGATTCGAAAGTTTTGGGTACCCAATCGTAAGTTGTATTGATGATATTGCTATGTGTCAACTTGGTAGAAACATTAATTTTAGTAATGCATGTTGATTGGTAGGGATTTTTAGCCTTGAATTATGTGTTGGGGTGAAGTCTGAGTAACCCATTTATGATGAACGAATGATTTGGCCCGATGATAGATTGGGTGATGTCGTTCTTAAGGGTAAATCATCTTTTGTCATGAAGTTTTGATTAAAAGTTGATTCTTGAGGCTGAATTCCGTTGAGTGTATATCCATGGTTTTTGTTTAGCATTATATTCGGGGTATATGATCTTGTATGGGGAGGGGTTTAATTGTTGATGAAATTGTGGATATCATTGTGCAAGTGAGGGCTTGATGTTTCCAATGGTAGACGGGGTAACGTCCATCTTAAGGGAAGTCGTTGAGTTCCTTTCTTGCTTGCTATTGTGTCAATGAAAATCTGGGGAAGTCTGAGTAACCGGAAGTTATGGTCATGATACCCCTTGCCCCCCTTGTTTAATGCTAATTTGGTTGTTGCAGGGTGCCCCGTATCTACACATATCTTGCTCTATGGGTCAAATGCGGAACTCACAAGAACACAAGGAACCAAAAATTCCAATTATGCCATTGTGCGCTTCAGATGAGACGCATAGATCTTGATGTACGGGCCGCATGAGGTACCACACCATGTTGATAATACAAAGTAGGTCATTGATCTGAGGGGCGACACCTGGTGCGACACACACTTCTGATGGTGCAAATTGCACTAGCTTCGCACCTCAATAGAAAATCCCTGTAGGATTATGTTTGCTTGTGTGATAGAACATGTGACACGCACTCTCTCTGGTGCATTTCACATGTGGTCCACATAAGCTGTCATTCACCTACTCTATTTTTCTCATCCATTGCATTCCATCCTTTGTAGTTTGCTAACTTCTTCTTAAGTTTTGTTTTTGTTTTCCGCTCACAATCTTTCTATGCAGAACATGTCTTCTAACAGGGGTAATACCAAGAGAAGCTCGCGTAGGGCAATAGCTCCCTTCTTCTCGAAGCCAACTGATAAAGGGAAAAGTAAAGTCTCATCTTCTCGTGACCAAGTCTCAGAGGAGGAGAGGATTCGGTGAGGACAGTAGGGCATAAAAGTGATCTATGATCGTGATAGGGACATGACCTTCAATAAGGAACAAATCTTCAACCTAAATATGGTAGGGGACAATCTACCCAACATTCCCACTCAATTTGCCAACCGTCAGTGGCAACCATTTCAGGAAGTGCCCAGAACCTATTACAAGGAGTTAGTATGAGAGTTCTTTGCCTCGTATCAGGGCTCACAGGATGCTAAAGTCCACAAAGGAGGTTATGAGAAATTCCCCACCTTGGACTCAGTTATGGTTCGGGAAAAAGAAGTCAAGATCACTCCAGCTGCAATTAATTCCATCTATTGGATAAATCCAATTGAATCAGCCCCTGACCTCATGGAGAAGCTACTTCTCAAGCATAAACCTCTCGAATGGGCTTCCCCCATCATTGCTCCTGACATACATCCCTGGGCCACTATGGGGGGTGAAATTCCTCGCCTGACCTTATACTTCGAGGCACGTGTGTGGTATGACTTTGTGTGCTTATGTATAATACCTTCTCAAAATAACCAAAAGATAACACATGATAGAGCCATGCCGGTAGCTGCAATCATGGTAGGAGACCATATCAATGTGGGTTAGGTTGTTGCATTAGTGATAAAGAGTAAATCTCAAAGGAGTGGTGATGCATTTCCTTTTCCGGTGTTAATTAGAAAACTTTGTGTGCAAGCCAGTGTTTCTTTCTTCAACAGTGATACTCCTACTCTAGCCATTGGTGTACTGTATCTTGACAAGAAGGCTGATTGGGACTCCCTTCAATTCAAAAGGCATAGGGAAGAGGCATCAATGGAAGTTGAGGATGATGACGCTGATGCACAAATACATACCTCTCCTCCATCTCCTCTTGCTTTGAGAGCACACACACCTCCAGTTGCTAAACCCAAGGGTCCACTATCTAATGTTGACATCCAAGACCTCTTTGACAAAAATTATAATCATGAGAGGCAATTGAGGAAGTTGTCCAATGAACTACCAAATTTTTTTGACAGGGGAGTCAAGTGGGCCATGAAAGAAGTTGTGGAAAGCATTCTCAATTTGCACAAATGGGTGGACGAGTGTGAGAAATCTCTCAAGACTCTCCATAAAGACATGGGTAAGGGTAAAGGAAAAGCACATGTGGTAGAAGCATATCTAACCACCCTGCCTCCACCTCGCTCCATTCCCGGACCAATGGATGGTTTGTTTGCAGCCTATGAGGATGAGGTATTATCCGGTCATGAAGATCAAGAGCAGGTTGATGATGTTAGTGAGAAGCCCGCAGATGAGGAGATAGCTACTGAAGATGATGATTGCACTATGAGCATTGAGGGCAATGCTCCTTTTATGGGAAGGGGGTAGCTTTACTTGCTTTTATTGGTGCCTGTGAGTGGGTTTAAGACATTTTATTGCCCTTGTCGGGCCTTGTTGTCTTTTCTGATGGATTTTATTTGTCCCTTGTTGGGCATATTTGGATGATTGTGATGTTATTGCCCTTGCCGGGCCTTTAGATTATGTTTTACTTTATGTTTTGTTTTACCTTGAGCTTATTTGTGCCCTTGCCGGGCTTGATTTTTGTTGATTGAGATTGTGTTGCAGGGTTAGTCTTACATGCTCCATTGTCTTACTACCCGTGCTTTGTAAATACGCCAAAGGCCTATGCCGAGGCTTGGTTTTGAATTAAGCATGAGCGCGCAATTCGAATATCGCCTTGTTAATAGTAGTTTAGAAATAAACTCCAAGAGTTTTCTTCATACCATAGTTCTTTCCCAAGGAGCAAGAGTTTTAATTATTTTCTTTTTTATTTTCTTTTGTTTTTGTGTGTCGAACTGGGTTGGTGTTTCTCTATGATAGATTGAGAGGTAACTTTCTTAAGGGAAAATGCCAAGTTTTAGTTTAGAATTGAGTCCGTAGTTTCTTGTCTCAAAATGGGCCCACCAAGAAATTTCTCGTGGCAAATTATTTTGAAAATGAAAGGAAGAAGGGAAATGAATTTTTGAGGAAAAGCATTTTCTTGCCATGACTTGCACACTCTCGCTTTTGCTTGATTGACTCACAAACGAGTGTGTAATGAACTCGAAATAGCTTGTCAAAAATCATTTGCCCCAATTGTTTGTGAGACTTATGAAAGAAGTCTGGTTGCATGATGCTTTGTGTGGTGAGGCTTTACCTTGATTCTTGTGCATAAGTGTCATCTAGAACTTGCCCCGAATGTGATTCAAGGCAAAATTCTAGGTGTGACCGAGCTTGGAAGATGACCTTAGACCCTTTTTGACAACCACTTTACCCAAAGGACTTCCCACAACATCCAATCCTAGTGAACCCCTATTGACCTTATGATTGTTCTTTGGCACCTTGTAATACCCTTCCCTTTTTAGAAACTCTATTTTGGCACCCATCCTCCCTAATTACTTAAAAAATAAAATATAGGCTAAACGCCTAAGTTTGGGGGGAAACGAAATACAACATAGGTAAATGCCTAAGTTTGGGGGTGCATGTGATCAAATGAGGAGAAGAAAATAAGTGCACTTCAAGTGCAAGGTAGCACCTTAATTTTGAATTGAAAATTTCTCTAAAAAATCAATCCAATGAGAAAATTGAAAAGTAAAAATAGGTGCTACCAAGTGAAGGTGGTATAAGGAGTTTGAATGATCATGAGCTAAAAGGAGAAATCTTGGGTTGTGTGAGGGAGTAATAAGGTGAATTTGAAATTGAAAAATGTGAGCAGTGTTCGAAATGAGAACAAAGATCATTAGGGAGGTGTAGTCACTTGATCCAAATGATATCCTCACCTTAACCCTAGCCAACATCGTAACCCACAAGTCCTTGGTGATTTTGAGCTTGGCTACCCTACATTAGTGGCGATATACATGAAGGGCAAGCCTATGGTTTGATGCGTATGCACCTGAACTTCCTTGAGAGAGTGAGACTCTTCTTGGTTCTCCTATAATCCCATGTTTTGTAAATTGAATGATTGTGAGTGGGATTCTCTCTTATGGTGAGTGGCATCATGAACTCGAATTGAAACATATAGTCTCTATTTCAATTAAGGGAAATGAATGAGATAAGTTGTTTGGTGAATCTCGAGGCAAACCTTGATGGTCCATGCTAATGACTTGAGAAGCTTAAATGTCTTGTTTTAAATGATAAAAATTCCCTTGATTTTGAATGAGAAATGATGTCCTTTCGGAAAAAGTTTTGAATTGATAAAGTGCCTTGAATTTGTGGTGGTCCAATTTGAGATGAGCATAGTAGTTGAGTCAGTTGTTTGAGTCTTTTGTTTATTCTTTTTCTTAATTTTTAGTGTAGAGTAGTCTTTTGTGCCTTGATTGAGCCTAGAGCATAATTCATTCCTTGTCTCGTATGTATCTTGCTTGAGGACAAGCAATAGTTCAAGTTTAGGGGTATGATAAGTCGGTAATCTACCAACTTATTGAGCCTATATCCATGAATTATTGCTATGTTTTGAATAGATTTAGAGGTTCTTATTGCCTTTATTGATGTCTATGCAGGTACTTTTGATAGATGATGATAAACAAGGAAATTGACCCAAAAAGAGCTCAAAAGGAGTGAAGTGTGAAGTGTTCGGAAAAGCTGAAGATTCTGATCGGATATGCGGTGGTCGTGCGACACGCACATGCCGATGTGCAAAACGCACCTCCTCTGCACAAGCTGCAAAAGTCACTGAAGAGTCTATCAAGGGGTGCAATCGCTATGCGACGCGCACATCCTGAGGTGCAAACTACAACCCCTTCGCACGGAGCTCTCAATTCTAGCTGAAGTCACTGGTTTAACCAGAGGTAGTGTGCGACGCACACTTCACAATGTGCGAACTACACATTATGCCGCACACCTCCCGAAGGGCATTTTTGTCCTAATTTTTAGTGATGTTTTCGGAAACTATAAAAGTCCTATTCAGGCACAATTGTGAATAACTTTTATCATTCTGAATAATTTTGAAGAATTTTTAGCTTGGAGACTAAGTTTTTCACCTCCATTGAGAAGAGGATTTCAATCTAATTCTCTTGGTTAACACTTGTGTACTCAAATTGAAGCTAGAACTTGAGATTTATCTCTAATGGAAGGGATTTTGAATTACCCAGCTAGTATCTCTTTCTCTCTCACTATGAGTGGCTAAAATATCTTATCTAGGTGTGTATTAATGATGGGTGCTTAAGAAATAGGTGTGGGTGTTATCTATTCTTGCTTATAAATGCTTAATTGACATGGGTCTAGTAATTTCACCAAGTTTTAATCCTAAAATTGGTGGTTACAAATATTAATTTACATTACTTGACTATGTGATTGCTTGAGAAAGGATTTCATAGTTTTGGATGTGAAATTACTAGTGGGAACTTGGGATTCCACTCAGGTTTGAGGTTAGGAATAGCTCTTATCATCGGATTCTCCCGTTTAAGAGTCTAATCTAGAGATAGTATGACTTCCCCAAGCTAGATTGGTTGTTTATTGATCAAACCGATGATGCTCTAACCGAGATCATCGAATATAAGATTGTTGATCGAGAGATAAGCAAATATTACCCATGACCAATGCTATTCATGTCATTAAGAGAGAATAGGTATGAATTGATAATCACTCTATCTCATAACCAAAGCCTCATCGGATATGCATCCTTAGTCGTTTAGTCGACTTGATACACTCGATTTAGTTTTATTGCTTTTTAGACTGAATTGCGATTGTAGTGACAACATTCCCAATTCCCCCATCCTTTTACTTGTTGTTTTGAGAAATTACTCTCACCTTGAACTTAATCCATTATAATTGATATATAGCTACCCCAAGTCCCTTGGGTATGACCCCAACACTCATTGGGATTATAAATTTTGTTCTGTTGCACGATCATCGTGGCCTTCTACTTGGAGAGCACGATTTGAGCGTTCATCATGGGTGCATGATGCTGGAATCCATGTAGCTCAACATTGTTTATGTCAGTTAAGAGAAACTCCCACATGATTATTTTTAAGTTATGAAGTTATATGATACCTTACTTTGAATCTTGACTTTACCTCATGTTTATGCCTTATATCTTGATAATTTCTTATGCTATCTCTTATTTTGAAAGAACTCATTTTAAGAATGTTTTAAGTATGTTTTATCATGATCATGCATATCCCTCATTCTTGGTACATCCTATAGTACTGACGCATATTTTGCGTTGCATCCTCTTAACGATGCAGATTCAGGTTCCCTTCCTCAGGCACGTGACTAGGGATCGCAGGCCATTTCCAGTCAGTATTGGTGAGTCCTCATGGTTCGAGGGCTAGTTATGATTCTAGCTAGTTTTAAACTATTTACTTCCATACCTTGAGTTAGCTAGGGTCTTGTTCTAGCAACTCCTTATGTTATATGTAGAGGCTTTTCAGACATAGCCAGTATTCGAGTCACTCTTTTAAAGGTATGTTTTGTATTGACTTATCATTTATGGTTTTGGGTTGCCTAATATTCTATCTATGCTTCCGCTATGCTTTCTTATGAATGACTGAGTATGCTATGACCAAGGGTTAGTCTACGGTACTCATGTCTCGGATCTCGTGTTGTGTAGGGGGTAACCTCAAGGCATGACAAACTTGGTATCAGAGCGTCAAGAGTCCTAGGGTGTTTGAAAGTCGCATCGAGCAAAATCTCTTTCATGTGTGTGAAGTGCGCCACACTTATGAGAAGGAAGCTATGAGATGTCTTAGAAAAAACCCACTTTTTTCATGATCATATCGTGCATTAGAGTTTGACTCTAATATCCATCTAATCCCTTCCTTGTACGTTTCAAATTATGCCTCGATGTGCTATGCCTCACCGAGCCACTCGGAATGTTGTTCCTCCAATTCTGGCCTCCGAGGTCACGAATGAGGAGTTCAATCCATATGCTAGCCCAGACCTTGGCCGCTCAGGCCAGTTGGCTTCTATCCTCATTCATCCTCAAGGTGGGGTAGCGGCCCAGGTTCGTGATTTTATCCGAATGAATCCACCTAAATTTTGGGGTTCGAAGGTGAGTGAGAACCCAGTTAGATTTATTGATGAGGCGAAGAAGATCTTTGATATTATGCAAGCGGGTGATGTTGATTGTGTGGAGCTCGCGTCATATCAACTCAAGGATGTGGCTCATATCTTGTTCACGCAATGGAAGGAATCTAGAGCTAGGGACGAGGTCCCTATGACTTGGGAGTGTTGCAAGAGGGCTAGATCCGAGGGTTCAGGTTTTGGCCATCAGAGGTCCGGTGGCAAACATCGCTCATTGTTTCAGAAGAAGTCATCAGGACCCATTCATTCTTCTGTTAGTGCTTCTACCCAGGCCCCGAGGCCTTGTCATGATCAGACTGGTAGAGGATCTGGTTCCTATTCACAGTCTCAAGGGAGTGTTGGTAAGGGATCTTCCTACCCTACTTGCAACAAGTGTGGGAAGAATCATCCAGGAGAGTGTCATTTGGGCAAGGGTGCATGCTTTGGGTATGGATAGGCTGGGCACATGATTAGAGATTTCCCTTCGGCTAAGAAGAGGCAGGGAATTGGTAAGGCTCAGTCTACTCCAGCAGCCCCAGGAATACGACCAGCCCAGCAGGGCGCAGTTTTTAGTTCTGGTGGTCAGCGCCAGAACCACCTTTATGCTATGTCCTCTCATCAGGACCAAGAGGGTTCCCTAGATGTTGTCACTGGTATGTTGAAAGTCTTCTCTTTCAATGTGTATGTTTTGTTGGACCTCGGTGCCTCCTTATCTTTTGTGACCCTTTATATAGCATGCAAATTCAAAGTTTGCCCTGAATTGCTTTTAGAACCCTTTTTTGTTTCTACTCCTTTTGGTGAGTCAGTCTTAGCCAAAAGAATCTACCAAAATTTCCCTATCTCAGTCCTCCATAGAGTCACTTCAGCGGATTTAGTAGAGTTGGAGATGATGGATTTTGATGTTATCCTTGGTATGGATTGGTTGCATGCTTGTTATGCTTTGGTTGATTGTCGTACTCGGGTTGTCAGTTTCAAGTTTCCTAATGAACCCGTCTTAGAGTGTCAAGGTAGTCCCCCATCCTCGAAAGGTCATTTCATATCTTTTCTTAAGGCTAGGAAGATGATTTCTAAAGGTTATGTTTATCACATAGTGTGGGTTATGGACATAGAGTCTGAAACCCCATCCATTTGGTATGTTCCTATTGTGAATGAGTTCCCAGAAGTGTTTCCCGAAGATTTGCCCGGAGTCCCTCCCAAAAGGAAAATCAATTTGGGAAGATCTTCTTCCAGATACGAATCCTATCTCTATCCCTCCCTATAGAATGGATCCCGCGGAGATTAAAGAATTAAGGACCAGTTGAAGGATCTTCTTGATAAGGGTTTCATCAGGCCTAGCATTTCTCCATGGGGTGCTCTAGTTTTATTCGTGCAAAAGAAAGATGGTTCCCTCAGAATGTGTATTGACTATCATAAGTTGAACAAGGTCACCATCAAGAATAAGTATCCCATTCCTAGGATTGATGACTTGTTCGATCAGCTTCAGGGTGCTAGTTTCTTCTCAAAAATTGACCTTAGATTCGGTTATCATCAGCTTTGTGTTAGAGAGTATGATATTCCAAAGACAGCCTTCAGGACCTGGTATGGTCATTGTGAATTTGTTATTATGTCTTTTGGTCTAATGAATGCTCCTGCAGCCTTTATGGATTTGATGAACCATGTGTTCAAACAGTATTTGGATATGTTTGTGGTTGTTTTCATTAATGATATTCTTATCTACTCTCGGAGTGAGGATGAGCATGCAGACCATTTGAGAGTTGTGTTGCAAACTCTCAAGGACCGACAGTTATTTGCTAAGTTTAGCAAGTGTGAGTTCTGGATGCAGTTTTTTGCTTTTCTGGGTCACATTGTGACTAGAGATGGTATTCGAGTTGATTCCCAAAAGATTCAGGCAGTAAAGAACTGGCCTAGACCCACTTCCCCATCTGATATTAGTAGCTTTTTGGGTTTGGCTAGTTACTACAGGAGATTTGTAGAAGATTTTTCTTCCATTGCTGCCCCTTTGACTCGATTGACTCAGAAAAAGGTAAAATTTCAGTGGTTTGATTTGTGTGAGAAGAACTTTCAGGAATTGAAGACTAGGTTGACCACAGCACCAGTGTTGGCTCTACCCGAGGGCCTAATTGACTTTTTCGTGTATTGTGATGCTTCTAGAATTGGTTTGAGTTGTGTTTTGATGCAGCGTGGTAAGGTGATTGCTTATGCCTCTAGACAACTTAAGATCCATTTGAAGAACTACCCTACTCATGATCTTGAGTTAGCAGCCATTGTCTTTGCTTTGAAGATTTGGAGAAATTACTTGTATGGGGTGCACATAGATGTATTCACCGATCATAAAAGTCTGCACATAGATGTATTCACCGATCATAAAAGTCTTAAATATGTGTTCACTCAAAAGAAATTGAATCTGCAACAAAGAATATGGCTTGAGCTTCTTAAGGATTATGACATGAGTGTGCTTTACCACCTGGGTAAGGCCAATGTTGTGGTGGATGCACTTAGTAGATTGTCCATGGGTAGTGTGTCTTCAGTCGAAGACGGGAAGAAGGAATTGGTTAAGGAGGTTCATAGGCTTGTTCGATTGGGAGTCCACCTTATGGACTCGACAGAAGGTGGTGTCATTGTTCAGAATGGTTCTGAATCATCTTGGGTAGCTGAAGTGAAGACAAAGAAAGACAGTGATCCTATTTTGCTTCAGCTAAAGGGTGCGGTCCATCAGCAAAGGGTCGAGGTTTTATCCAAAGGGGGAGATGGTGTGCTTCTCTACCAGGTTCGTTTGTGTGTGCCAGATGTAGATGGGTTAAGACGGTAGATTCTGACTGAGGCTCATAGTTCCAGATATTCTATTCACCCCGGTGCCACCAAGATGTACCGTGATCTATGGGAAGTCTATTGGTGGAATGCTATGAAGAGGGACATAGCCGGTTTCGTGGCTAAGTGTCCCAACTGTTAGCAAGTGAAGGTAGAGCATCAATGACCAGGTGGTATGACTCAGGATATTGAACTTCCTACTTGGAAGTGGGAAGCGATCAATATGGACTTCATTACAGGTTTGCCTCTTACTCGAAGGCAACACGATTTGATTTGGGTGATTGTCGACCAGATGACTAAGTCATTCCACTTCTTGGCTGTTAAGACTACATATTCAGCGGATGATTATGCCAGACTCTACATCCAGGAGATAGTTCGATTGCATGGTGTCCCATTGTCCATCATTTCAGATAGAGGTACTCAGTTTACTTCTCAGTTTTAGAGATCATTTCAGAGAGGTCTTGGTAGTCAGGTGAAGCTTACCACAACTTTTCAACCTCAGACTGATGGCTAGGCAGAGCGTACTATTCAGGCCTTGGAGGATATGTTGAGAGCTTGTGTGATTGATTTCAAACGTAATTGGGATGATCACTTACCTCTTATCGAGTTTGCCTACAACAACAATTTTCACTCTAGCATCCAAATGGCTCTATATGAGGCACTTTATGGTCGATGGTGTAGGTCTCCTATTAGTTGGTTTGAGGTAGGTGAGGCAGCCCTGATTGGTCCAGATTCAGTTCATGAGACTATGGAGAAGGTTCAACTTATTAGGGAAAGGTTGAAGACCGCTCAAAGTCAACATAAATCATATGCGGATGTGAGGAGAAGAGAGTTAGAATTTGAAGTTGATGATTGGGTTTTTCTGAAAATGTCATCCATGAAGGGCGTGATGAGATTCGGCAAGAAAATGAATCTTAGTCCCTATTTTGTAGGTCCTTATCGGATTCTACGGAGAGTTGGTAGCGTTGCTTATGAGTTGGATTTGCCATCGGATTTAGAAGTGGTTCATCTGGTTTTCCATATTTCCTTGTTGAAGAAGTGTATTGGTGATCCGACCTTGATTGTTCCTATGGAGGATGTGGGTGTGAAGGATTGTCACGACCCAACCTACCGGGTCGTGCGGGCGCCTACTCTAACCACCTAGATAGACAAACCCTCACCACCCGTCTAATAGGTAACTCGCGGAAATTAAAGTAAACCATTAATCAGTCCATTTTTATACATGAGAAATTCTTTTATAGAAAATGTTCATAAAATAGACGACTTAAAGAATTTGCGGAAAACCTTTAAAACCTTTAAAAACACCCTCCCTAGGTCCTAGTCTAAGCAGGTACAAGAGCTACTATAAGATTTATACAGAACATGTAAAAGAGACACAACTTTCGTCATGGAATCGAAGGACAGAAGCTGCTGGAGATCACCATCGTCATGTACCTATGAAACATCACCAACCCTGCAACCAGACGATACCAAAAAGGTATAGCAAGAGTAGAGTCAGTACAACCACACGTACTGGTAGGCATCATCGGTCGACTTGAATCCACACGTACCATCATATAGGAAAACAGGGAAAAAATGAAAATAAACATTATAGCTCCCTCCTTCACCTTTAGCCTTGACCCTGACATCTAGGACTTCCCAAGTCTCACTCATAACTAGACTTTTCAAGGTCGCCTTGTCACCCAGACTTCCCAAGTCACCTTGTCACCTAGACTTCCCAAGTCACCTTGACACTTAGACTTCCCAAGTCACCTTTAACCTTTTCCCCAGCCAACTTCCTTGACTAAATACCCAGACTAAATCCAGCCTACTGCCCAACCAAACTACTTATACTCAAGTATTACCCACCATGTTCTGGACTTTTCCGGACCTCTAGGACAACTTTACCACCTGGTTATATTAACCAATAACCACGCTCAGACTCTCACTCTTCCTCTATATTTACCAACCATATGCAATTCACCTAACAACCATTGACACTTTCAATGACCACCATAGAGCTACATCTAAATCCCTTCTTGGATCACATAACCCGGACCCTCCAAGGGTCCTCCCTCCACACCTAAGTGTTCAACAGACTACCCCGGTTTACACCAAGACCCACCCTTAGCTTATTAACCATGATAATTCATGACTGCCATTATTACACTTAATGACATTAATTTATGAGCACATAACCTCTTTCAAATAGTCCGGATCCCTCTCACACATCTAGTGTTAACATGACAAACTCGGTCTACACCAAGACCAACTAATAAACAACATAATAACCCGATCTACACCAAGTCCAACTAATAACATAATATAGCAACCCGACCTACACCAAGACCAACTCACAATATACTATAACAACCCGGCCTACACCAAGACCAAACTAATAACATAATATAGCAACCCGGCCTATACCAAGACCAAACTCACAATATACCATAACAACCCGGCCTATACCAAGACCAAACTAATAACATAATATAGCAACCCGGCCTACACCAAGACCAAACTCACAATATGCTATAACAACCCGGCCTACACAAAGACCAAACTAATAATATGCCATAACAACCTGGCCTACAGCAAGACAAAACTAATAACATAATATACAACCCAGCCTATACCAAGACCAAACTCACAATATACCATAACAACCCGGCCTACACCAAGACCAAACTAATAACATAATATAGCAACCCGGTCCACTCATGGAACCAATACTAATCAACACAATACAACAATATCAATGCAATAATGTAGTAAAACAAACTCGTACTAGGCGTGGTACCCGATCCAACCGTTAGTATTATCCCATACCAGGCATGGTACCCGAGACAACCAATTGTTATACCCGTACCAAGTGTGGTACCTGAGCCAACCGTTAGTATTATCCCATACCAGGCATAGTAACCGAGCCAACCAATTATTATACCCATACCAGGCATGATACCCGAGCCAACCGTTAGTATTATCCCGTACCAGGCGTGGTACCCGAGCCAACCAAATGTCAACAATCCACAGTCACAACAATGAACAATTAACTTGTAAACCAACAAGCAAAAATGCACAGTTCAATAACCAGATTAATCAAACAGGACTATAAGGCATTCCAATTCATCTCCTAAGCAATGCATCTCATACAATCACTTAGATAAGAGTACAAAAATATACAACATTCACAGGAATATTAAGCCATCACCTACCCTTTTTCCCGGGTATATAACTTAGCCTCGACCTTCGTCCGAAGACTAAACACACTCACTCTTTATTTACGAAAAATGAACGGTTTCCTTTTTTAGCATAATTTAACAACCACATTGATTTCGGAACTTGCATAAATAATAACAATGTGTATTACCACCCCTTAGCCCTTAGCAAAACCAATACTACTTATCATGCCCTTCGTATTCCCGAAACCTCACCTAGGAGTTTCCCATTTTCATACCCATTTAGTTATCCTTGCAATTCTCAATTCCCCAAACCTTCTCGACATCCCAGTCTCTGAGCCCTATCATCTTATTATACCAGGACAACATAAGCAGCCCCAAATAATTATCAATATCCCATAATTTAATCCAACCAATTCCTATCACACACTAACCAACACTGAATCTACCAGACTCTGTTCCCGGAGGCCTAATCATGGATTCTCCTTTTCCACTATACAATTAGTACAGAATGTAAGCAGGTCTATCTACTCTATGAAAACCTAGACTACCTGGATGCCGAGAAGCTATTCCATGCCCTTTCTGGATCCGTGAAGGTGTTCCTTGATGGTTTTACAGGCCCGAATCCATGGTTTTGCTTCCTTTATACTGGAATTCCTCCTCCCCATGGCTCCCAAGCCTTGGAGCAGCCGAGGAGGGTTTTTGGAATAGCTCTCGTCTAATTTTGGGGCTGAAGGGAAGAGAATGAAATAAAAAACCCATTTTCTGGGTTTTCTAGTCCCTTCGCTCCCCTATACCGGTCCCCGCTCTGCTATAGCAGTACTGCCATAGCAGAGTCAACCGCTAGGGTGGAGGTTAACCGTCTTGACTTTTGCTGTAGCGGTAATTATTCTGCTATAGCAGAGGTCGCCGTGGCAGAGTGGTATCGCTCATCACGGATAGAAACTCAAAAAATTCTTGAAAAGAGCCCTTTTTACAACACACCTTGAATCCCCGAGTTTCGGAATAACCCCTTCGCGTTAACCTTGATTTCGGGAGTTCTACCTACCTGAATTCACTTCCAAAGAGTTCCCCGGACTCCTCTATGCCTTAGCTAACAGAAAAACTAGCTCGCAACAAGATACATTGCCCAATATTCACCTGGATTTCCCTAGACCATACCTCACTCCAAAATCAGTCGAGACTAGCCTAGCCCAGAATTTTCAACTCCCAAACTCAGAAGTTTTTCTGACTCGAAACATGGCACGAAAGATTTACCCATAATGATGAACCCGATCATTACAACAGATACCAATTTACCCATTGTTCATCCCCAAATGATCTCTAAGGCAGAAAGAGAAGAAGGAGCCCTCCGCTTGGATCTTAACGCTCTTGTCATGACAACATAAATAAAATAACCTTATGCAACCCACCAAAACATCCTAATCTGTTGGTGTACCCATCTCAATCAAAATTTAACTTACTCCTGCTCTTATCAAGAAATTCCTTCCTTCGAGCTGCACAAGGCTAACTAGATTACCCCTCCCCGAGTGCCCAATAAATCTGGGGCCTCGTTGAAACATCGGAGCCAAAGAAACTCAACTAACGAACAACACAGTATTTCCCTGCCAAGGGGACTAGATCCTACCATGGCGATCGCTTTCCCACTATACCCGGAGTTTTACTAGACCAAACTCCATTTCGGAAGCTTCCTACGGGGTGCTATGCCCTCACATATTATAATATCACCTTACTCCTGACAACAATATGCCTCGAGATACCACGTATCTCCAAATCACGCAACAACAAAAATTCCATTGGAACTCATCCTGGCTTGAGGTTTCGTCAACTCTCGTCTTAGGGGGAATTCTATTCGGACAATTACACCCTAACCAATGATATGGCAAGCACATCCCCACCACTCAAAGAATGGTAATACCGGTATTATCATAACCGACAGAAGGAATAACCATGTTAAGGGATTCATTTAATAACCTCATTCCCCCAACCGACCCTACCACTAAGAGTCATCATTAATAAAACAAGTCAATAATCGCCCTCACAATATAAGCCTATTAGCAGTGTCCCACACTACTCATCCAATTATGGGTCATTTGTTAAATTCTACATGAGTGACTATTCGCACCAATGGTCCATCATAATTTTACCAATATCTCGGGCTACAATATCTACCCTTTCCTTTTTATCGCACATGGATGCTAAATTTCTGACAAATTCCCTTATACGTATACTATATTAGCTAAATCGTTGCTTCCCTTGTCTTACCTAGCAATTTGCAGCTTAATACTTGCTTTTACATGGCCCCCGAGAAGGAATGAAAATAGGGGAAAATAGAGCAGGCTTTCTGCCTCGCGCACTTCCACTATAGCGGTGGTCACTCTGCTATAGCGGTTCCACCGTAGCGGTTGGCTTCTGCTATAGCGATCCCGATGGTAACAGTACAAAAAAATTTATTTCCAGCTAAATGCACTCATCCCCTTTCCCAGTTACCACTGTCTAAACCTGTAAATCCTGCCATGGTCTTAAAACACCCTCAAGACTATTCCTGACATTAACGCATCGCAATTTAACATGACACATCATAAATTACAAAGAAATCACAACAATAATTGTTTCTCGACAATATCTTCCAGCCATTACACACTAATGACTCCCTTGTTCCCATGGTTCCCAACCAAGTCCCGACTGTCCTGAAACTGAAGTTTCCCTACAGTTATAGTTCTCAATCCCTTATCATCCTAACCAATGACAAGCTTTTTATGCAGTACCACTTTTTAAATCAAGACATTTAACAGCTTATCACCACCCAAGGTACACAGAATTTTCAACTTAAAGACCCTTTGTAGACTCAACATGCACAGCAGGCAACAATTTACACACACTTCAAGTAAGTCACACAAAAATTGTACAACACAATAATTCAACTTCAAGTCACAACCAAATCAATCATAATCGAATCAAGTCACAGCCAATTCAAACCACACAGTTTCACCTTTATTCGTACCATGGATGACCATTAGCCGGTTATCCATGCTTGTCGCAGCCTCTCAGGCCAGATACCAATTGGAACCTTCCCGGTTCTAATTTTTCTCTTGCTTGTCTGGTCATAATTGAAGTACCACGACCTCCTTTACCTTGCTGAGATACCAATTGGAATCGAGAGATACCAATTAGACTCAACCCATACAAGCAAGTAAGCGAATCGCACAAAAGAATGAAAAAAGGGAGATGTTTCCTAGAATGCCTCATAGCTTCCCAAAGATTAGATGTGGATGTCAACACACCAATCCGTAGGACTCTATTCGACATTTTTCTCTTGTACTGGGAGACCGGTAACCTAGGCTCTGATACCATCTGTCATGACCCAACCTATCAGGATGTGCGGGCGCCTACTCTAACCACCTAGATAGATGAACCCTCAATATTTGTCCAACAGGTAACTCACGGAAACTAAAGTAAACCATTAATCAGTCCATTTTTATACATGAGAAATTCTTTTATAGAAAATGTTCATAAAATAGACGACTTAAAATATTTGAGGAAAACCTTTACAACCTTTAAAAACACCCTCCCTAGGACCTAGTCTAAGCAGGTAAAAGAGCTACTACAAGATTTATACAGAACATGTAAAAGAGACACAACTTCCGTCATGGAATCGAAGGACAGAAGCTGCTGGAGATCACCATCGTCATGTACCTATGAAACATCACCAACCCTGCAACCAGACGATACCAAAAAGGTATAGCAAGAGTAGAGTCAGTACAACCACACGTACTGGTAGGCATCATCGGTCGACTTGAATCCACACGTACCATCATATAGGAAAACAGGGAAAAACATGAAAATAAACATTATAGCTCCCTCCTTTACCTTTAGCCTTGACCCTGACATCTAGGACTTCCCAAGTCTCACTCATAACTAGACTTCTCAAGGTCTCCTTGTCACCCATACTTTCCAAGTCACCTTGACACCTAGACTTCCCAAGTCACCTTGACACGTAGACTTCCCAAGTCACCTTTAACCTTTACCCCAGCCAACTTCCTTGACTAAATACCCAGACTAAATCCGGCAAACTGCCCAACCAAACTACTTATACCCAAGTATTACCCACCATGTTCCGGACTTTCCCGGACCTCTAGGACAGCTTTACCACCTGGTTATATTAACCAATAACCACACTAAGACTCTCAATATTCCTCAATATTTACCAACCACATGCAATTCACCTAACAACAATTAACACCTTCAATGACCACCATAGAGCTACATCTAAATCCCTTCTTGGATCACATAACCCGGACCCTCCAAGGGTCCTCCTTCCATACCTAAGTGTTCAACAGACTACACCGGTCTACACCAAGACCCACCCTTAGCTTATTAACCATGATAATTCAGGACCGCTATTATTACACTTAATGACATTAATTTATGAGCACATAACCTCTTTTAAATAGTCCATACCCACCCGGATCCCCCCTCACACATCTAGTGTTAACATGACAAACTCTTTCTACACCAAGACCAACTAATAACCAACATAATAACCTGGTCTACACCTAGGCCAACTAATAACATAATATAGCAACCTGGCCTAAATCAAGACCAACTCACAATATACTACAACAACCCGGCCTACACCAAGACCAAACTATTAACATCATATAGCAACCCGTCCTATACCAAGACCAAAGTCACAATATACCATAACAACCCGGCCTACACCAAGACCAAACTAATAACATAATATAACAAACTTAAGACATAGCTTCAGGAACTCTTAGGAAATGGCTTTATCCATCCCAGTGCTTCACCCTGGGGTGCTCCGGTAATTTTTATGAAAAAGAAGGAGGGTAGTATGCGGATGTGCATAGACTACAGGAAGTTGAATAAAGTTACCATCCGAAATAAGTACCCTTTACCCCTATAGATGATCTTTTTTACCAGTTACAGGGTGCATCCGTGTTCTCAAAAATCGAGTTAAGTTAGGTTATCATCAGTTAAAGATTAGGCCCGAGGACATTCCTAAGATAGCTTTTCGAACTCGGTATGGGCATTACGAGTTTCTAGTGATGTCATTTGGGTTGACAAATGTGCCGGAAGCATTCATGAGTTTGATGAATGGGGTGTTTAAATCTTATTTGGATTATTTTTTCATTGTATTTATTGATGACATTTTGATCTACTCCAAGAGGAGGGAGGAGCATATTGAACATCTCCATATCGTGTTGGAAATATTGAGGCGCCAGAAACTTTATGCAAAGTTCTCCAAGTGTGAATTTTGGTTGACTTCAGTCGCATTCTTAGGACATATGGTGTAAGAAAAAGGGGTGATGGTAGATCCCCAGAAGATTGAGGTGGTAAGGAATTGGGACCAGCCTAACTCTGTGATCGAGGTGAGGAGTTTTGTAGGGCTTGTGGGGTACAACCACAGGTTTATCAAGGATTTTGCATCCATTGCTACTCACTTGACAAGGTTGACTCAGAAGGATGTATCATTTTTGTGGTCTGACAAGTTTGAAGAGAGCTTCCAAAAGCTCAAGACACTTCTCACCACGGCCCCTATCCTTTCATTACCGATTGAGGGTAAGAATTTTATTATATATTGTGATGCTTCACATTCGGGTTTGGGTGTTGTATTGATGCAGGACAGAAATGTGATAGCATATGCTTCTAGGCAATTGAAGGTTCATGAGAGAAATTATCCAACCCATGATTTGGAGTTCGCAGCAGTGGTGTTTGCACTCAAGATTTGGAGACACTATTTCTACGGTGTCAAGTGTGAGGTATTCACTTATCATCGCAGTCTGCAACATATTTTTACTCCGAAGGAATTGAATCTGAGGCAGAGGAGGTGGATAGAATTGTTGAAGGATTATGATATGACCATGCAGTACTATTCGTATATGGCTAATATGGTGACAGATGCATTGAGCCAGAAGACAGTCATCATGGGCAGTTTGGCTTATTTGGGGTATCCAAACAACCATTGGCATGGGAGATTCGGACTTTGAAATCTAAGTTCATGCACTTGGGTATCTCACAAAGGGGTGGAGTGTTGGCCAGTATAGAGGTCAAATCCACATTCATAGAGGAGATAAAGGCCAAGCAGTTTCAGGATTCGCAGTTGAGCAAACTTCAGAGCAAGGTCATATCTAGAGAGTCTAGGGATGCCATGTTGGACTCTAGCGGGGAGTTGAATTTCAGGGGGAGGATCTGTGTCCCTAGGGTTGATGATATAATTTAGAAGGTATTGACAGAGGCTCATGATTCATGGTACTCGATTTATTAGGGAATTACCAAGATGTACAGGAATTTGAGGCAATTGTATTGGTGGCTTGGGATGAAAAGGGACATAGCTGATTTCATGTTCAAATGTCAGAACTATTAGCAGTCAAATATGAGCAACAAAGACCTGCAGGACTACTTGAGAGGATGCGCATTCCCGAGTGAAAGTGGGAAAGGATAGTCATGGATTTCGTGGTGGGTCTTCCAAGGACCTTGGAAAGGTATGACTCAATTTGGATCATCGTGGACAGGCTGACCAAGTCGGATCATTTCATTCCAGTCAGGGTGGACTATAATTCATAGCAGTTGTCTAAGATCTATGTTATGGAGATCGTGAGAGTATATGGGGTACCACTGTCCATCATTTCAAACATGCATTTTACCTCTAAGTTCTGGGGTAAGTTACATGAGGAGTTGGGCACTCAACTCACTTTCAGCGCAGCTTTCCACCCTCAAACTGATGGTCAGTAGGAGAGAAAAATCCAAGTATTGGAGGATATGATAAGAGAATGTGTGATTGACTTTGGAGGTCATTGGGAACAGATCTTGCCATTGTGCGTGTTCTCATACAACAATAGCTACCATTCCAGTATCGACATGGCACCATTCGAGGTACTGTATGGTAGGGAGTGTAAATCACCCATAGAGTGGTTTGAGGTAGGCGATGTAAAACCTCTGGGTGTAAACTTGGTAAAGAAAGCACAGGAAAGGGTAAGAGACATTCAGACCAAGTTGCTAGCAGCCCAGAGCAGGCAGAAGGAATATGCGGATCGCAAGGTAAGGGATATGGACTTCCAGGTTGGTGAACAAGTATTATCTAAAGTTTCCGATGAAAGGGCTTATGCATTTTGGTAATAGGGGCAAGCTCCGCCCCCAGTTTATTGGTCCATTTGAAGTTCTTGAAATTATAGGGCCAGTGACTTACAAGTTAGCACTGCCACCTAGTTTGTTGGGTGTCCATCCGATGTTTCATGTATCCATGTTGAAGAGGTACCATGGGTATGGAAACTACATCATCAAGTGGGATGAAGTATTGTTAGATAAGGGCCTTCACTATGAATAGGAACTAGTTGTGATTCTTGATCAGGATGTCCAAAAATTAAGGACAAAGGTGATCAGTATGGTAAAGGTTTAGTGGAAGCATCATCTGGTTGAGAAATCCACTTGGAAAATCAAGAAGGACATGTGGGACAAGTACCCTCTTTTCTGAGTTTGATCATTCGGGGATGAACAATGGGTAAATTGGTATCTGTTGTAACAATCGGGTTCGTCGTTACGGGTAAATTTTGCGTGCCAATTTACGAGTTAAAAAACTTCTGGGTGTGATGACCCTTCTTGTCATTTTCGTGTTTACGCATTCATTATATTGTTAGAGCTTCCCTGTAGTGACCTCAAGTCATTTATGGCTTATTAGGACCGGTAGTTTGGTGCCCTGGTCGTTCATTTGGTTGTTTTGGCCGTTTGCCTATTTTAGAGCTTTAACTTAAAATATCATTGACTTTAGTCAACATTCTTAGGTAACATGCTCGAAATTGAATTTTGACAGTTCTGTTAGCTCCGGAGTGCTAAGTTTGTTCTAGTTGGACCTTTAGTCGAGGCATGAGAACTTTTGGTGTGGGTTTTGTGTTAATTTTTCTATTTCCAGGCTATTTGGAGTTGAAATTGTAACTTGGGTTCAGGTTTCGATGATCAGAGCATCATATTCAAAATCCTATAATTCCATCAGCTCCGGAATGTTGAGTTTGGGTTAGGTAGATGGTTGGTTCGGGTTCCAGGTGAGCCAAGCTCATTTTGGGAATTTGGTTGCGTGTTGGTTAGTGTTGACTTGGGTCAACATATCTCTGAAAAGACCTCGTATGGAAATTTCATCGATTTCGTTGAGTCCAGAACGTCATTTCCAGTCTGTTAGCATTATCGATTTTTGAATATCGATTTTTGATTGTGCCCGGAATTCCCCGTAAAGTTGTGGAAAAGTTATAGGTTTTTGGTTGTTGCAGGTGCAGGCCTCAGGCCTTAATCGCGATTGCGAGCCTCCTCCCTCGCAACCACGATGAAGCACCTGGTCCAATTGTTAATCGCGACAGCGATGTCCTTTATCGCGATCGCGATTGATCTTAGGCGTATTTATACACCTAAGTGTTGTTATCCTTGCATGTTTAGCTTAGTTTTGAGGATAACATTATATACTATTGAGGTATTTAGTGTGTAAAAGGTGTACTTTGTAGCTAACATACTTGTTTATAGTGTTTGGGTAACATTTGGAACAAATAATGAGTTAAAAAGATCAATTAGAGTTTAGACGAGGAAACTGGCTTGATCTATGCTTAATCTAGCATACTTTGATGAACTCTATGTTGTTGTGTGGACTTATGTGTGTTGTGAGCTCTTGTAGGAAACCTTTGGAGGAGTTATAGAAGATAATTGAAGCCTACAAACATGCTACAAACCATTGGGACACAAAGCAAGGTGAAAATAGTTCATAGGAGCAAAAACGGACGTCAAAAGACCCACCCCCGTGCCACGGAAGCTAGCCTTTGCGATGGGAGGCGTGACACTGAGATGGGAAGATTGAAGCTGCCAATTTCCAGTAGGGGTCCGCATTATGGGCGTGTCATGCCAGCTTGTTAGGGCTATAGGCAGCATGACACGCTGCCTATTCAAGGCTATGGGCAGCGTGTCACAGACTTCGTTCCCGACGAGCAGATTTTGTCTCACACTATAAATAGGACACCTGGTTTCAATTGTAAACATCTTGGAACGACTTTGGGATTGAAAAACACAAGGAGAAGGCTGCCTTAGGGTTCTATTTCTCTACTTTTTCATTACTTAATTATCGTATGAACTACAATACTTTTGAAATCGTGAATAAGAAAATGAGTGGCTAAACACCCTCGTTCTAGGGTTGAGGCTACAACATAAATGTTTGATTATGGTTATATGGTTGGTTAGATTGTTTATCTTGTCTTGTGATTGTTCTTACATTCTTATTATTACTATTCTAAAGCATCATGAACTTTAGGATACATCTAAGTCTCAAAACGAATTGACCATAGGAGTTAAGAGACGGAGTGAAGAACGTAGGAGGTGTGGATCATATATTTTGTTGTTAGGTAGCAATTGTGAAGTATGATTTGCGGTTAGTATATAAATATACCAAAACGCCCCACTTGTTTAATAAAATTAGAGGATAGATGAATGCATCCAAGTTAAAGACTCACATCCCCGCTCAATGATGTAGTTGTGAGATTAATTTGGATAGCTGACTTAGAGGATGACCATTCTCGGGTTATAATATCAACTCGTGAAGCAACGATCACGATAGACATTAGCACCGGCTATAAGCCATAGTTAAGCATGATTGCGTAGTTATTGCCTCAACCCTGGATTTCTCCATATATTGTTTACAATCCAAAGTTTTACATAGTCGTTAATTCTTGATTTTAGTTACAAAATAAAGTTCAACTCTTGGTTACGAATAACATTTGTTTAACTTCAATAGTATTAACTGAGATTAGATTGATTGCTAAGCACAAGTCCCTGTGGGATCAATATTCAGCTTGCAAGAGCCACTTTATTACTTGCACGACCATGTACACTTGCGTGTGCACCTGGGACGCAACAAGTTTTTGGCGTCGTTACTGGGGACTTTAAAATTAGCAACCGTCTGATTTTTGTTTTTATTATTTTGTTCTACAAGTGATAACAACTTGATCTTAGCTACTGAACTTGCAGGCACAGGTTCTAATCTTGAGCAAGCTGGCAAAGGATAAGGAACTGGTTGACCAACTTCCTGAACGTGAGCAACACTTGCACCAAGCGTTGAGAGATGCAACACTTCTCAATCAAGACCAACAAGTTCAACCAGCTGTGACTATTCCTGCAGTTATAGCGGAGAAACCACCACCAGCTCATAGGACAGTGCGCGAAGTAGGAAGACTTTAGAAACCAGCCGCAGGGGGAAGACTTGAACTAAAGCAGAATATGGTGCAATTGTTGCACACAAGCGGGCAGTTTACAGGTATGTCACATGAAGATCCAAAGGTTCATCTCCAGAACTTTTTGGAGATCAGTGACACATTCATTCTTGAAGGAGTCTCCATAAACAACGTGAGGCTCACGCTTTTCCCATTCTCTATGTTGGGAGAAGCAAAGAAATGGTTGAAGGCAGAACCTTCAAATTCAATCATAACATGGGATGATGATTCAAGTCTCTCTTACGGGATTGCCTGCATCACCAACATACTAATGAGGTATTAGCGCACACCTTTGTTGAAAGTCTTGATCACAATACAAAGATTTTGCTAGATTCAGCGGCAGGTGTTCAAGCTTTGGAAAATACATACGATGAGCTATATACTCTCCTCAACCGTATTGCGCAAGGTAATCAAGAGTGGAATGGTGACATGTCTAGGAATACGGTGAAGAAGGTGACAGGTATGATTGAGCTAGATAGTGTCAACGCATTAGCTGCACAATTGGCCAGTTTTAAGACTCAGATGATGGCTGAGTTCAACAAGTTGAGTGCGACTCAACCTCAGGCTTAAGTGAATGCAATTCAGCAAGTCCAGACTTGGTGTGAAACTTGTGGTCTGAGTGGTCATTCAGCAGACTTATGTGGAGCAAATTCGGAATCGGTAAACTTTGTAGGTAATGCACAGAAAGGAAACTTAAACTATGGGAATGCCTACAACCAAAGTTGACAGGTCAGCCCAACTAATCTTGGGGCAGTAATCAGGCTCAACCGCATCAAAGTATGTAGAATAACACTTAGGCCAGCAATATTGAGGACATGTTGAAGAAGATCATGGCTAATCAAGAACAGATTGCTACAGAGCAAACAAATATGGCGTCTGATATAAAAAATCAACAATTAGCCACAAAGACATTGTAAGTGCAAATGGGACAGCTATCTCACGCTCAGAATACAAGACCTCAAGGAGGTTTGTCGAGCGATACAGAAAAGCCAAAGTAAGTGATGGCAATCACCTTGAGAAACGGGAAAGATTTGATTAATTCACCTTCAAAGAAAAATCATGAGGTGCAAGAAGAGTTGATCACTTCCAAGCAGACAGAGAAGCAGGCTTCGTTGAAACAACTGAGCAAGAAGGGAAAGTCTGAGTACCCTATAAGAAGTCGACCGAGCAGCCTCGCAACAGACCACTACCACCATTCCCACAGAGGCTTAAGAAAGCAACAGAGGATGTCTGTTTTAAGAAGTTCTTTGACACGTTTAGAGAACTTCACATTAACCTTCCTTTGTTAGATGTTTTGCAGGGAATACCTAAGTATGCAAAATATGTGAAAGATGTGTTGGTAAACAAGTGGAAGTTGGCAGACATTGAGACTGTGGCACTTACTGAAGAGTGTAGTTCTGTGGTTATGAGCAAGATGCCCAAAAAGCTGAAGGACCCTGGGAATTTAACCCTCCCCATACAAATCGGTGAAAGTGATATTGTCCAGGCTTTGAGTGATTTAGGGGCAAGCATAAATTTAATGCCCCTTTCATTGTTCAAAACTCTTGGGTTGGGGATGCCAAGGCCTTCCTCAGTTATGCTGCAGATGGCGGACAGAACCAGAGTGGTCCCCCAAGGAATCATAGAGGATGTTCTAATCAAGGTTGGTAAGTTCATTATTCCTGCTGGCTTTATTATTCTTGACTATGAGGCAGATGAAAGGGTACCAATCATATTGGGGTGTCCATTCTTCACTACCAGTGGAGCACTAATTAATGTGAGAGAGGGCACGCTCAAGATAAGACTGAATGGTGAGGAGGTAACCTTCAGAGTGTACACAACACTCAATACACCCTCACATTACAAGGATCTATACATGATCACAACTATGGAAGTGGATGAGTGTGAGGTGGACAATAATGTACCTCTACTTACCTCTTCAGACACTCTCATAGAGCTGCCCAAACTTCCAAAAGAGCCTGAACTTGAGAGACCTGAACAAAATTCTGAGAAGATAAATGCAAGAAAGGCCCCAGACCTTGAGTGTGAGCACAAGAGAGGTCTAAAAAGAAGGAGAAGATGGGCCCCGAGCAGGAGGAAGAGTATGAAAGAATGGATATAAAAGTTGTGATCTGATTCATGCCGCGATGGTAAATCAGGCGCTGCTTGGGAAGCAACCCAAGTTAAGGTAGGATTTTTATTCTTTTTATTTTTCTTTAGTATCACTTTTGGTGTTGTTTTTGTATTTTGTCAATAGGTTGAAGGGAAGTCTGAGTACCTGAGATATGAGCTAAGGAGCATGGAAAACACTAAGTGTGGGGTCCTCTGGACCCTTCTGATGAATTCGATGCTACTAGCTAGGCCTAGAGGCCTCATGGAGTACTTCTATCCTTGCTTCTAATATATACTTTGGGGACAAAGTGTGGTTTTAAGTGTGGGGTGGTAAATCTCCTGATTTGGTTAGGGTGAAGTGTGCTATAGGATGTTGAGTCTTATTTTTAATTAAATTGAAAAAAAATACAAAAAGATTTTGTGTTTGTTTGTTTGTTTTCTGTTTGGTCCATTTAGTAGAAGCACACTTCACCCACCCCTCAGTTTTTCTTTTCGGTTCTTTTCCGGGGGGAAGCCCTTTTAACCCAATATCCTTTTTTATTCTTAGGAATAGTTTAAAAATTTTATTGTTAGGAGTATATGCTCTTGCTAGGTGCTACACATGATTACTTGTTGCAAGTTGGTGTTGAATTTTATGGCATGATCTGAAAAATTGAATGACTACTGTGAGACACCTAAGGCTCTTTTATTGACTCTTGTGTGATGTTGGCTTAAATGTGAATTCATGTGTTTGCTTGGTTGAGAGTTTATAGGTAGCCTACTTGATTTGAACATGTGACACGTGTGAGTGACGATTTTGTTATTCCATGATTGCATTTTGGTGTCTAAAACATGCCTCGTGTGTTTGCAAAGCAAAATAAAGAATGTTGAGTTTAGGAGATGATATACGCATTTCTTTGATAGCCATGTTTTATACCCTCTTTATCTACCCTTGTGCATAACCTTAGCTAGCCCCGTTGAGCCTTTAGCCTGTTCTTTGGTAGCCTCATATGTATCTTATTCATTTTCTTTCAATTGCCTGCAAATTTGATCCAAAACTCCTAAGCGCTTTAGTTGTGAAGTTAAGATGTTAAGGAGTGTGAAATTGAGAAAGGAAAAGTAGTGAATCCCCAAGGAAATAGCTTTTGGTGTGTTGAAAAGGTTTATATGTTGTGGGTAGGGAGTAATGAAGTAATAAAGATAAATTGATCAAAGCTTCTGAGTAAGAAGTGATTCATGTATCCATGGCAAATACTCTCTACCTAATATATGGGGCAAAACAAAAGAAAATTGGGAAGATAATAGAAGTGTAAAATAGGTTGGTTGAAGATGAGATTAATGTAGAAAGTGATGTATTAAAGCGCTTAGGGAAGATAGTCACTATTTTTGACCAAATAGTTCCTACCCGTCCCTTTGCCTACATTACAACCCTTAAAGTCCTAATTTATCTTGAGCTTTGACATTCTTACATTAGTGGAGTACTACACTACGGACAAAGCTATGGTTCATCTTATGTGGCATGTGAATTCTATGTGAAAGTGAGCGAAATTTGATTCCTACACCCATGCTTGTGATAACTTGCATATGTGTGAGTAAACGTGGGTAACTCTCATCTGGTGAGGGCACTTGTTTAATGATAGACAAGTGTCTTATATGATCTCTGGGTTGAGTATTATGCATGAGTTTGTTAACTGATAAGAGTCCATTCTTGAGGCTAGGAGGTCTTGAAGTAGTATTCATGTGACTTTATGTGTAATATTGCATGTCGAATGTAGAACTTGCTATTCTACTGGTCATTGTAGTCCTATCATGACTGTCTTAATTTTAAATAGAGATGTTGGAGTCTTCCTTGATTGTGAATAGTGTAGAGAGTTGTTCGAGGATGAACAAGGCTTTAAGTGTTGGGTGGTGATCTTAGGCGTATTTATACACCTAAGTGTTGTTATCCTTGCACGTTTAGCTTAGTTTTGAGGATAAATTTATATACTATTGAGGTATTTAGTGTGTAAAAGGTGTACTTTGTAGCTAACATACTTGTTTATAGTGTTTGGGTAATATTTGGAACAAATAATCAATTAGAGTTTAGACGAGGAAACTAGCTTGAGCTATGCTTATTCTAGCGTACTTTGATGAACTCTATGTTGTTGTGTGGACTTATGTGTGTTGTGAGCTCTTGTAGGAAACCTTTGGAGGAGTTATAGAAGCTAATTGAAGCCTACAAACATGCTACAAACCATTGGGACACAAACCAAGGTGAAAAGAGTTCATAGGAGCAAAAACGGATGTCAAAAGACCCACCCCCGTGCCACGGAAGTTAGCCTCTGCGGTGGGAGGCGTGAAACGGAGGTGGGCAGCTTGAAGCTGAAAATTTCCAGTAGGGGTACACATTATGGGCGTGTCATGCCAGATGGTTAGGGCTACAGGCAGCATGACACACTGCCTAGTCAAGGCTATGGGCAGGGTGTCACGGACTTCGTTCCCGGCGAGTAGATTTTGTCTCACACTATAAATAGGACACTTGGTTTCAATTGTAAACATTTGGAATGACTTTGGTATTGAATAGCACATGGAGAAGGCTGCCTTAGGGTTCTATTTCTCTACTTTTTCTTTACTTAATTATCGTGTGAACTACAATACTTTTGAAATCGTGAATAAGAACATGAGTGGCTAAACACCCTCATTCTAGGGTTGAGGCTACAACATGAATGTTTGATTATGGTTTTATGGTTGGTTTGATTGTTTTGTCTTTTGATTGTTCTTACATTCTTATTATTACTATTCTAAAGCGTCATGAACTTTAGGATACATCTAAGTCTCAAAACGAATTGACCATAAGAGTTAAGAGACGGAATGAAGAACGTGGGAGGTGTGGATCATATCTTTTGTTGTTAGTTAGCAATTGTGAAGTATGATTTGCGGTTAGGATAGAAATATACCTAAACGCCCCACTTGGTTAATAAAATTGGAGGATATATGAATGCATCCAAGTTAAAGACTCACATCCCCGCTCAATGATGTAGTTGTTTGATTAATTTAGGTAGATGACTTAGAGGATGACCATTCCCGGGTTATAATATCAACCTCGTGAATCAACGATCACGATAAACATTAACACCGGCTATAAACCATAGTTAAGCATGAATATGTAATTATTGCCTCAACCCTGGATTTCTCCATATATTATTTACAATCCAAAGTTTTGCATAGTCGTTAATTCTTGTTTTTAGTTACAAAATAAAGTTCAACTCTTGGTTACGAATAACATTTGTTTAAATTCAATAGTATTAACTTAGATTAGATTAATTGCTAAGCATAAGTCCTTGTGGGATCGATATTCGGCTCGCAAGAGCCATTTTATTACTTGCACGACCACGTACACTTGTGTGTGCACCTGGGACGCAACAGCGATGAAGCCTCTCCCTCATTGTTCTTCGCGACTGCATGGCTAGCCTTCACGATCGTGATGGACTAGACAGCGTGGTCCTCACGACCGTGAGAGGTCCCTTTGCGATTGCGATGAAGGACCCCTGGCAGTATATAACTTTTCCATTTCGTCTTTCCAGGCTTCATCTCTCATTTCCCTTAACTCTATAACACCCAAAACACTCACTAAATTTCTCAAACCAGTACACCCTTGAAGAATTCTTGTACCCTCGATAAATTCTTGCTCTGTTGATGTTTTGGTAAGTTTCCCCTCTTCTCTATAATTGTCTTCTCCATTGGTTTAAATCACCATTGTTTCCATCTTTTCAAGCTTAAAAATTGGTTGTAGATTCTGATCTGAGTGAAGTGCATGCTTGGAAGGCTCGTTCTTATTCACATTCTTGGCTTAATTCTTCTGTTTGGGTAGGTGATTCTTACCAATTTCCGGTTTTCTTTCCTTAAATTTCCATTGTTGGGTTCCTAGCTTTAGGGGCTATTTTTAGCTCGAATTTATTGCCCAAAATCCTTGATTTTCCGGGAATTTACTCCTATGGTCTTGGTGATCATAATGTGAGTTTTTATTTTCAGTTTTGGGTTGCGGGGCCCACGGGCCCGCCGGAGAACCGGATTTCATCCCGGCTATTCCTATAGCATTATGGGTATCGTTAGACTCGTTTTAATGTATTATGTATGTTTTTGATAGTTTGATTATCATTAGGGATTTCTCGGAGCGATTTGGGCTTGGATATTATTGTCCCTACAGCTTGTCATCGGATGATAGGTAGGTTACGGTTTAAACCCTTTAGACTTCACATATATAGGATAAAATTATACTAACGGTCATCCTTGGTTTATGTTTACAAGGTTGGCACTACAGACCCTGACCGCTTATTCATGTTCGATTACTTTTCTTCCTTTGATGTGTGTAGTATTTGTTTTATACGCTCTATTCACCCTTGTGGTCTTGTGTGGCCTTTTATAGACTCTGGAACATAGTTGGAGGGATATTGGGAATGTCTGTGAGTCCCGAACATCGTTATTACTATTATAAAGCTGGCTATCTGTGCTGTAAAATGATTGGAGCCTGTGCAGGGTCGATAGGTTGATTGTGAGCTGTTGGGATATTGATTGTGTTTGAGCATGCCATTATCATGCATGCAAAAGGGTTTTCTTCACAATTTTACTACGGTTTTGGCTTTGGACCTTCTATTGATGATTTCTAAACCTTTTATGGCCCGTGGGGCCCGTTTTCGATAAAATTGATTATGAAATGGTTTGGAATCATCTTAATGGATCTTCTTGGAGTAAGAAAAGTTAAAAGAAAGATTTGTGCAGTTTTCCTACTTTACATTAGGCCCGGTTGAGACGGGGGCCAGGTTGACCCTATTGCAGATGAGAAATGAGATTAGACTCGATAAGGCCGAGCGACAGACCTATTTTACCACTGTTTTAGACCCGGATATGCCCGGGCACCCTTGAAGGGGGTTTATGAAACTTATTTCATTGATTTAGACCTTGATAGAATTCAGGCATGCATTTTGAGCATTTGAGTACTAGTTGGGATTTGGTGGCACTCCAGACTGATGTTTTGAGGTTAGAGTGTAGTATGTGGTCTACGATAGAACTCCATGGACCCTGTCGTTCTGGACTAAGTGATATGGGCAAAAGGGTTACAAGGGGTAGGGGTGTACGGCAGAGTAGATGTACTCAGGAGAAGTCCTTCCATGGATCCCGCCTTTATTGGACCTTTGGGGCACCAGAGGGGGTAACATACTGACACTATGGTTACACTTGGTTCGTCATATCATATCATATCATTCATTTATGTGAGGTTCCACCCTTGTTGTTGTTTGTTGAGTGTACACTCTGGTTGTATGGACGGCCGGAGGGTTTGTTTTCACTTGATTGCATTCCTCGGTTGTATAGGCGGCCGGGGGACTGTAGGTAGACGCTTGTTACTTTATTGCTATATTGCACCCTGTTATGGTTATATATATGAGATTGGTATGATTAAGTTGGTTATTTGTTCCTATTCCTTTTGAGCATGCCTATCTTTATTCTTCTCTTTCTTTCCCTTGTACTTGAGGTTACCGGTATACCGCTCACTTCTAAACTTACTATATATTTTTATTGGGAGGATCCCAGGTGCGACATTTCTTAATTTCACATGTGCCTGTTGTGTGTGTATATTCTACTTGCTAGCCTTGTATGTTGCTTTCTGCTGTCTTCCCTCTGGGCTAGTTTCCGTGTACTCATTTTTTGCCTTCTGTGACTATTTGTTTTCTATTCTATTCATTACTGATCTTTTATCTTATATATGCCCAATTGGCCTATGATACCTACTGGGTACTGGTTGCTTTGAAATTGGTGCTCATACTACACTCTGCATCTTCTGGTGCAGATCCTAGTGTAGGGCATCGCCGCTAGATCGCTGTGAGTCGTGCTTGGAGATTTTGGACTATCCAGACTGAGGGTGAGCTCTTGGCGATCGGAGCTTAGCTTTTAGTTTATCTTTTGCTTTATGTACTCTATTACTACTCGGAGACATTTGTGTATATATTATTTTGGATGTTTCATACTCCTTTATGTAGTTTCGGCTCTATACTATGATACCAGGTTTTGGGTTAGGTTTAGCTTCCACATATGTATGTATTCCTATTACCTATTTTCTTCACCTTGTTCCCTTGCTTCCGCTTATTAAATTGTTCCTTCCACTTAGATTGTTAGATAATAGCCCATTACTGACCATTCCAGGCTACAGGGATTGGTTTTCCCACTGAGGGGTTGTAGGTGCCATCATGACCGAGAAATCAGGTTGTGACACATGTTTTGGGAGTTGAAAATTTTAGGCTAGGCTAGCCTCGGCCGGTTATAGAGAGAGGTGTGGTCTAGGGTAATCTGGGTATGTATTGGGAAATGTATTTTGATTTGAGCTAGTTTTCCATGTAGCTAAGACATAAAGGAGCCCGGGGGACTTTTCAGAAGTGAATTCGGATGAGTAGAACTCCCGATATCAAAGTTGATGTGAAGGAGTTATTCTGGAATGTCAGAAATTTAAGTATGTTGTAAAATGGGCAGTTTTGGGAGATTTTATGACTTTCTATCCCGTGTCAACCGCCCTAGCAGTTGACACACTGCTGTAACGACCTATGCTATAGGGGAGAAATTACTGCTATAGCGGGAGTCAATGTCGATCAGCACTGCTATAGTGGGTGGCTCCACTATGGCAGTACCACTATAGTAGAGCGTGGACCTCTATAGTGGAGCGTGATGGGATTTAATGCAGAAACTTTCCCAAAACAGTCAGTTTTCATCAAAGACATTTTGGGAGAAGGGCAAGGCGATTCTAGGCGATTTTCCTCCATTTTTTATCATTTTTCATCCCAAAGGTAAGGATTCTACTCCCTTAACTTTATGTTACCTTTCCTACGGAGTATAATTACTAGTTAGAGACTTGGAGGAAGGTTTTGAATGATCTAGGAATGGTAGAATCCGGGTAAAAAGGGGGTTCTAGGGTGCTAGAGTTCTTGGGTTTTGTTTTTGTGGATGGATTATGATCCTATGACCTTAATTCTCCAAATTTACCCATAAAAATGGTAGAAATAGGTGAATCAATGCTGGGAAAACCCAGAAAAAAGGGTGGAATGATCATAGTTGGTCGGGGGTTTGGGATTTTGCATAATCCGGGTAACTAGTAGGCCATGAGAATTGATTGAGTAGGCCATGAGAATTGATTGGAAAATGGGAAGACTCTGGTTGAGTAGAGCTTTGAAAACTTTTGAGGTAGGTGATGGTTATTGATTCCCTTTATGAATTATATGCTCGTGTGCTTTTGCTTAAGTATTGAATAAGTTGCATGCGTAGCGATTAGTTATGAATGTCTAAATGTCCCCGATATCAGTCTTGTAAAATGAACGGGTTGTGTTTCTGAACTGTGGTTATTTGCATATGGTCCTTGAGAGGTTGGGTTATTATATTTGATTGTGAGTTTGGTCTTGGTGTAGACCGGGTTGCTTGTTTAACACTTAGGTGTTGTTAGGGGGATCCCGGGGTGGGTCTAGACCATGTAAAATGGAATGTTTGTGGTATTGTCATTGAATATTGTTAATACAGGTGAAGTGGACTACATGTCGGGATATGCTAGGGAAAGACTTGTAGTCTAGATAGACTTGTTGCTTGTTTACATGTTTCCTGTGCTTTACTTAGCTTCTGTTACTGTTCATATATTGCTTATTTGAAACTAGTTGATGATCTCACCAGTACACGGTGTTGTGTATTGATTCTGCACTTGTTTTTCTTTTGTGAGTACAGACAATCTTCCTGCTGGTATGGGATTCTAAAATAGTTGGCTCGGGTACCACGTCTAGTACGGGTTTATTTTATTGAATTGTTGTATTCTAACGATGGTTCCATAAGTGGACCGGGTTGTGTTTCTAAACTGTGGTTATTTGCATATGGTCCTTGAGAGGCTGGGTCATTATATTTGATTGTGAGTTTGGTCTTGGTATAGACCGGGTTGCATGTTTAACACTTAGGTGTTGTTAGGGGGATCCCGGGGTGGCTCTAGACCATGTAAAATGGAATGTTTGTGGTTTTGTCATTGAATATTTTTAATACAGGTTAAGTGGACTACATGTGGGGATAAGTTAGGGAAAGACTTGTAGTCTAGATAGACTTGTTGCGTGTTCACATGTATCATGTGCTTTACTTAGCTTCTGTTACTGTTCATATATTGCTTATTTGAAACAGGCTGATGATCCTACCAGTACACGGTGTTGTGTACTAATTCTGTACTTGCTTTTCTTTTGTGAGTACAGGCAATCTTCCGGCGGCTGACGTGAGACCTTACTTGTAGTCCCAGCGATTTCAGATCTCAAGGGTGAGCTACTTTGGTCAAGCTGCCTTATTTCCTTCCTTTAGTTGTAGCCCACTTGTTTCGGGCTTAATCTATGTTTAGTTTTTGGGGTTACATCCCTACACTCTAGATTTGGTAGATGTTTTGGTACGATGACTTTCAGGTTCTAGTGAGGAACTTTTGCAGTTATTTATGATATTAGTGTTGGGATATTGAAATCCTACTTTTATTTATTTAACACGGGTTTTAAGCTGCATGTATGGTTAAGTTCTAGGTCAAGGATGGTTTGCTCGCCCGGGGGTTAGGTGGCTGCCACTCACGGCGGGACAGGGTCGTGACACTATGGCCCAGCCGAGTCTAGTATAAGTATAAAAATAGTGATAAAAATTATCCTTTTAATTCTTTCTTACCCCAAGAAGATCCATGAAAATAATTCCAACCCTTATTAACTATCTTTACCGATAAAAGGCCTATGGGGCCATGCAAAGTTTAGAAAAACAACAATAGTAGGCTCGAAGCCAAAACCGTAGTAAAACATGTGAAAACCTCTTTATATGCATGATAATGGCCTGCTCAAACACAAGCAGTAGTCCAACGGCTCACAATCAACCTATCGGCCCTGCACAGACTCCAATCGCTCTACAGAAAACATAACCAGCTCTATAATAACAGTATCGATCTCCAGGACTCACGGACATTCACAAATAACTCACCATCTATAGTCCAGAGTCAGAAAAAGTCCACACAGGATAACAAGGGTGATACTATCAGCTACCACGAATACTACAGTCAACAGAGTGAAAACAAGACGGACATGAAAAAACGGACAAGGTCTGGGGTACCAAGCCAATAAACCAAACCCAAAGATGCTAATAAGTACAATTATATCTTATATATGCGAATTCTAAAAGAGTTAAATCATAAACTACCTGTCGTCCGATGACAAGTTGCTAAAATGATGATGTCCAAGCTTGAACCGCTCCGAGAAGCTCAGAAATGAGATCAAACTAGAATTCGAACTTGAATAACTTGACGTAGAAATTGATAATCAAATATTGCATCAAAATCCATTATTTTCGTTAACGTGAATGTACAAAAACATATGTTGTGAAAATGTTAGTAAAAGAACTTTGTAAAGAAATTATTTGCCAAAATGATTAAAAAAATGGATGATTGCAGATATATATTGATTATGCAAAGCATTTACCAAATGCATATACTACACTTAATTAAAAATATCCAAATTTGACATGTGGCAGCTCCTAGTTTATTGAGAAATTTGTTGTACACTTTCCTCCACTTCCACGTGGGAGTGGGAGTGGCACTCCTGGACTGATATTATTCCACTATGTATGTACTCGGGTATTGCATATGTTCATAGTAATATACATATAATTTTTTGAATATATCATAATAAATAGAAAATTATTTCAAATACAACATACTATATTATAATAATAATAATTTTCAACCTAACTAAGTTTACTATCTCCGTTAAAATATTAATAATTTATAAAACTCTTATAAAATAAATACATACACAAATATATCATATCAAAAGTATTTTTCATAAATATTTAAAATATTTTAGGAAGAAAATAAAAATAATTTTTTTTACCAAATTCTAATTTTAAATCAAATATTTTCGAATACGCACGATGTTAATATAATTCTCAAATTTAGGCTCGCAAGCCTTTGATACGGGACGAAGGTTAAGGTCATACAACACCTCGAATTCAGATCGACCTGCCCACAAAGTCAGTTGAGGTCATACAATCACAAATCACTATCGCACGATTTTGATAACTCAACTCTTAAGATTCAGCTCTAAAACAGGAAAATAGCAATAAAGACCACACGAACGGCCAGGGCACCGAACCACAAGTCCCAGCAAACCATAAATGACTTGGGGCCATTACAGGCAAGCTCTAATAGTACGAGAAAATATAAACACGGGAATGACCAAAAGGGTCATTACATCATCCACTACTAAAAAGGACTTTCGTCCTCAAAAGTCAAGGATAAAGAAGTACCTGAAGGCTCAAACAGCTGCGGATACCGAGCCCACATATATCTCTTGGTCTCCCAGGTAGCCTATTCAACTGGACGGTGCCTCCACTGAACCTTAACAACCAAAATTTCCTTGGACCTCAATCTCTTGACATCTCTGGCCAAAATAGCTACCGGCTCCTCAACAAAGGCTAAACTCTCATCCAACTGAACTGAATCCCACTGCAACATATGAGGCTCATCTGGAACATACCGCGTAACATCGATACATGGAAAATTGGGTGCATAGATGAAAACATCGGAGGCAAGGCTAACATGTAAGCAACACTACCAACCCTCTGAAGAATCTCAAACGGCCCAATGTACCTGGGGATAAGTTTGCCCCGCCTACCAAATCTCACCACGTCCTTCATGGGCGATACACGGAGTAATACCAAGTCACCGACACTAAACTCTAAGGCACGAAGTCTACGATCAGCGTAGCTCTTCTGCCTGCTCTGAGCTGCCCGAAGTCTGTCCTGAATCACTCGTACTCGGTCTAAGGAATCACGAAGCAAATATATACTCTACAGCCTAGACTCTAACCCGTCAAACCAACCAACCGATGATCTGCAACGCCTACCATACAAAGCCTCAAAATGTGCCATGCCAATACACGAATGAAAACTATTATTATAAGCAAACTCAGCCAAAGGCACAAACTGATCCTAAGAACCTACAAAGTCAAGAACACAGGCCCGAAGCATGTCCTCCAGGACCTGAATAGTCCTCTCGGACTGGCCATTTGTTTGCGGGTGGAATGTGGTACTAAGCTGAACCTCTGTACCCAAATCTCGTTGAATAGCCCTACAAACTGAGATGTGAATTGAGTGTCGCGGTCAGAAATGATAGAAGCTGGGACCCCATACAATCGAACAATCTCATGAAGGTAGATCTGAGCTAACCTCTCTGCACTATAAGTAGTTTGAATCGGCAAGAAGTGTGCTTACTTAGTCAGTCGATCAACAATCACCCAAGTAGAATCGAAACTCCTAGAAGTACGTGGCAACCCAACTACGAAGTCCATAGTAATCCCTTCCCACTTCCACTCAAGAATGGGAAGTCACTGCATCAAACCACCTGGTCTCATATGCTCGAACTTCACCTGTTGACAGTTCAAGCACCGAGATACAAACTCTGCTATGTCCCGCTTCATACCACTCGACCAGTAAAGTTGTCTCAAATCTTTGTACATCTTGGTTGCACCAGGATTGATGGAATATCTAGAACAGTGTGCCTCACAGAGAATCAACTGAATAAAATCACCAACTCTCGGAACACACAGAAGACTATCAAACCTCAGGACACCATCTGAATCTAGAGTAGCTCGGCTGGCCTTACCCCAAAAAACCTGATTACGAAGGTCACACAATAGCTGATCCTCAAACTGACGGCTCTGAATCTGATCAACCAAAGAAGAACGAACCACCTCAAAAACTGAAAGTGAAGCTAGGCTACCCATACTCACCACCTTCCGACTTAAGGAATCTGCTACTACATTTGTCTTGCCCGAAGGATACAGAATAGTGAAGTTTAGTCCTTCAGTAGCTTGATCCACCTCCTATGCCTCGAGTTCAGCTCTCGCTAACTCATGATATACTGAAGAATATGTTGATCGATGAAGATCTCACAATGAACCCCATATAAGTAGTGCCTCCAAATCTTAAGCGCGAAGACTACCGCTGCCAACTCCAAGTCATGAGTGGAGTATTTGCGCTCGTGAACCTTCAGCTGCCTAAATGCATATGCTATCACATGACCCTGTTTCATCAATACACAACCCAAACCAACCCCTAAAGCATCACAATACTGATGCACCCAAATAACACCTCTAAAAGAAGCGCAAGCTGTCGCTGTTCAAATATAGAACCCAACTAGAGGTTGGGGTCGATCCCACAGGGAATATGGTAAGTTTAGGTTTGATTAGTGTTTACTCATGCTTGTAGTCATTTATTTCCTGCAAGGGGGGGTTTTAAAGTAACAAGTAATGCTTGTAAATCAAGTGTAAACAAGTAACAATTGCTAATTTCGAGAGTTGTAACCAATAAATGAGATGACTAGGGTAGTGTTCCCCATGAGATCATAACTTAGTAAGGCGTTTTTACTTGGTAACCTAGTTTGATACTTAGCATGCAAAATCGGTAAGTTAAGTTCCCCTAATTCCTTGGTCCGACAACTAAGTGAATTTCACCACACGCCTTGGTCCGGCCACGGGTGTCGCTTTACTAACCCTTACCTTGGATCCCAGATTGGCTATTCCCGGACAAGGTCAAGCCATTAGATGAGGGTTGGTAGCCTCAAATCTCCGTTGTTGAACGACCCTTTTCCCATCCGTTACCTCCTGATCCGGCAAGTAAGGATAAGGCGAGTTCTAACATTGTATACCGCTAGAAAGTAATCAATACGAATGGAAGAACAATACATGCATAAATATCGCCCTAGACTTACCTAGTACTTTGCCTACTTCGTTAATCCTTCATGGTTCCCACAACCCTAGGTGTGGATTTAGCTACTCATGTTCATAAGTAAGCAATCAATGTTTGTTTGAGCAATCATCAATAAATACTTACAATTGAGAATAAAGAAATCCAGAATCTTGAATAGATGAAGAGGGAAGTAAGAACAATGAACTATGAATGAATTTATCTCTCAAAACCAAGAATAAACCAATATCACAAAGTTACGAATATGTTTCCTACAAAATATCGTGCATAAAACGTAAAAGAAAACCTAGGAAAAGTATTTATAGACAATGGAAATCCTGTCCTAACAAAACTAGGAAAACTGAAATCGGCAGCTTCCACGAGACCATTCCACGATTCGTGGAAGCTTCTACGGTTCATCACAAGTGCTCGTGAAACTCAGACAATTTTGCTCTTCTGCAGTTCCTTTCCACGAGGGCGGTCTACGACTCGTGACTTGAATCACGACTCGTGGAGTTAAGTCGTAGAACTCAGGATTTTTCTCCTTCTCTGATCAGGTTCCATGAGCAAGACCCACGACTCGTGAACAAGTTTACGGCTCGTGAAAACCTTCCATTGAACTCAGGCCCCAGCTGCATCTATAGTACTCTTTTCACGACTGACTTCCACGACTCGTGAGATGATCGATGACTCATGGTCATGAGTCGTAGAGGTCAGTTTCAGTGCCAAATATCAGTCTTTTTCTGCACTTAGTCTCCGAACCCTGTTTTCCAGCAAAAGACTCCAAAACACATCAAATCTACCAAAAATTGCTAAAGAACATACTCCAATTCCAAGTATTAAGCGTCGAAAGTGCCGAAAACTCACAGCACATCAACACCCTCAACTTAAAATGGTTGCTTGTCCTCAAGCGACAAAACAAAACTATCCTAGAATGATGCTTAAGCAAAAGAAAACTAGGAACTACGGCAGTCATATGATCTAGCAATTCAACTCACACAAAAAAAAATCACCCCCCTATTTTTTTTCAATACCAAACAAGTGCATAGGTTCCGTTTCTCAAGACAATGCAAGAGGATCCATGGATGACATCAAGCTATAAATAGACGACACAACATACACATATGAGACTTACCCTAACAATCAGCATTCAAAGTTACTCTAGTGCCCTCACCACAAAGAAGTCTCACTCACTCAATAGTAAATTTCATATCTGGGACTGAACTAGAACAACTCACACTCTCAAAGACGTTCCAACACTGCATGCACAATACCATAGGCTTGCCCTTATTTTCTATGCCTCGATTTTTGAACGGTTGGGTTAGGATCACTATAAGACTTTACTCGTCTTGTAACATAGGCTCGGGGATGGGTATGGTAGATATGGGAAATAGTGACTAGGCCCTCCTTGACACTACGCTACATTTCTTCCACCTTTCAAGAACAACCCCATTCCTTCTTTCCTTTTCTTATCCCTTTTTATTTCTTCTTTTTCATCAAGTGACGGGTGTGGCTTTTATTTCAGACAAAGCTTTTCATCACACATCTCTCTCTTTTCTTTTCTCTTTTTTTTTCTAGTTTCATTATATATTTTTTTTCTTTCTTTTTCTTTTTCTTTTTCTCTTTTTAGCATATCCGCCACACCCGTTATGTTCCTCTTTATGTCACGACCCAACCCATCGGGAGTGGCACCCACCCAACCCCCGGATGAGCTAACCAATAGAATTCCACCCTTGCCTAGACTAACAGCCTAAAACCAGCAAGCATAAATGTAAACTAGCAATCAAGTAACCAAAACTAATCATTAATATAATCCTGCGGAAATTCCCACCTAGGAACTAAAAGTCAATGTACCAAACATCAATACCAACTCTAAAGATAACCCAAGGTAGCTCGAATAAAGCAGCTCACCCTTGAAAGTCAGAAATCGTTGGTGCTAGATGTGAGGTTGCGTCTCAGTCGCTGGTAGATTTCCTGTACTCACCAAAAGAAAGACAAGTGCAGTATCAGTACACCACCACTGTGTACTGGTAGGATAATCAGCCAGTTCTCAAGTAAACAATATATAATTAGTACAACAATATCAAGTAAGGAGTATGGCAAACATGCAATAATAATCACAGGCACATCTAGACTACAGGTCTCTACCTAGTTTGTTACCGCATGAATCCATCTCTTACTGTTCTAATCCACAAACATGTAACCACAACTATCCTTTTCGTCTAGCCCAGACCCACCCTGGAATCCCCTCTAGACAACACCAAAGGTAATTGATCAACCCGACCTAAACCAAGACCAACACAGAAGTTATACAAGGGTTCCCGGCCACTCAAGGACCATCAACAATAGCACCTTTAACTAGACAACCCGGTACACTCACAGAACCAATACCAAGTATTACATGCAGTAAAACAACCCGGTCCACTCACGGAACACATATCAAGTATCACATTCAGTAAAATGACCCGGTCCACTCACGGAACCAATATCAAGTATCACAATTAGTAAAATGACCCGGTCCACTCACGAAACCAATATCAACCAATGTAATAAAATAGTCAATGAAACAATGCAAGATGCATTAAAGTAAACCCGTACCAGGCGTGGTACCCGTGCCAACCGAATGATATACCCGTACTAGGCGTGGTACTCGTTCTGACCATTTTGTTATACCCATACCAGGCATGGTACCCGAGCCAACCGAATGTCAATAACCACAGTCAATATATGAACACACACAACTTGTAAAACCAACAAGAAAATACCATTCAATCACAGACTGTAAACAGGAACCTAGACATTCCACACAAATTCCCTAAGCAATGTAATGCATACAATCACTTAGACATGAGTACATCAATATACACATTTACAGAAAATCATAAGCCATCACCTACCTAGAAATGTTCCATCTCTATTCAACATGAGCTTTTTCGTATTCTGGATTCCTCTCTCGTTCTTGGTCTAAAAACAACACATAATACATACCATTAACACAAAAGGCCTGCACATTACCCAGATTATACCAAATCCTAAAACCCCAGGCCATCCATGATCATCCCACCCTTTTCCCGGGCTTTTCCATCGTTAAATCTCCTATTTCTATCATTTTTAAGGATAAAAATAGGAAATTAAATGACCTATGATCATTTTAATGTATTTTTATCAATGCCCAAGAATACACATGCTTGGAATCCCCTTTCTTCTCCAAATTCCACTATCCCTAGGTTATTCTAAACTTTCCCCAATTTCTCTCCTAGCAATTATACCGCATAGGAAATGTATTACCAAGTTTGGGGAACGAAAGCCTTACCTTAGGGAAGATTTTTGATGGGAGAATGAAGAAAATCGCCTGGAAATCGCCCAGACCTTCTCCAGAACAAACTTGTGAAAACTGAATGTTTTGGGAGTTGTTTCTGCATTAAAAATCCATCAGCCCTCTATAGCAGTCCCCACTCCAGTATAGCGGTCCCGCTATAGTGGTAGGCTGCCGCTATAGCGGTCTTAAGTGGGTTGACCGCCCTTTGACCACCGCTATAGCGATGGCCGCTATCGCGCCTGCCAGTGCTCGTCACAGATAGAAAGTCCGGAAATGTGCCAGTTTTGGACATTTCACAACACACTTGTTTCCCCCAACGTCCCGAAATAACCCATTCACGTCAAATACGTTTTTGGGAGTTCTACTTACCCAAATGCAATTCTGAAAAGTCCCTCGGACTCCTTTATGTCTTGGCTACATGGAAAACTAGCTCACTCCAAGACACCTAAATCAATTTTTACCCGGATTTCCCTAGACTCTACCTCGCTCCAAAACTGGCCGAGGCTAGCCTAGCCCAGAATTTTAAACTCCCAAACCCAGAGTTTTCTAACTCTAAAACTTGGCACGATTGGTCTACCCGTAATGACAGACCCGGTCATTACAACAGATACCAATTTACCCATCGTTCATCCCCGAATGATCAAACCCGAAATTATGGAAATAAAAGGAAGGAAGTGTAGTACCTGAAATGGGACATCCTTCCTAGTCAGCCTAAACAAATGAGCTTCTATGGAAGAAAACCCCTCGACAAACCATCTGTATTTGCCCTGCTAACCCAATAAAGATGCAAACCTCGGTAGGAGTAGTAGGTCTCGGCCAATCACGAACCGCTGAAATCTTACCCAAGTCTACCCTAATCCCATCCTTAGACACCACGTGTCCTAGGAATGCAACTGACTCAATCCAAAACTTGCTCTTTGAGAACTTGGTATAAAGCCGATGATCTCTCAAAGTCTGGAGTATAACCCTCAAGTGCAGCTCATGCTCATCTCTACTCCGCGAGTATATTAGGATGTTGTCTATGAAAACTATCACAAAAGAATCCAAATATGGGCCAATCACCCTGTGCATCAGGTTCATAAAAGTTGCGGGGGAACTAGTCAACCCAAAAGACATCACCAGGAATTCATAGTGGCCATAACGTGTCCTGAATGATGTCTTAGGGATGTCCTCCGCCCTAATCCTCAACTGATGGTAGCCTGACCTTAAATCTATTTTCGAAAATATGGTCGAACCCTGAAGCTGATCAAACAAATCATCTTTGTAGCCTATTTTTAGACTGTTTTGTCTTGAGCCGGGGGTCTATCGGAAACAACCTCTCTACCTCACCCCTGAGGTAGTGGTATGGACTGCGTACACTCTACCCTCCCCAGACCCCACGCTGTGGGAATACACTGGGTATGTTGTTGTTGTTGTTGTTGTCACAGTCACCCTATTCAGCTGTCGATAATCAATACACATCCTCATCGAGCCATCCTTCTTCTTCACAAACAGAACAGGGGCACCCTAAGGAGATATACTCATCCTAATAAAACCCTTAGCTAACAAGTCTTGGAGATGCTCCTTAACCTCCCTCAACTCAGCTGGAGCCATAAGGTAAGGAGAGATAGAGATAGGCCTGGTGCCCAGCTCTAACTCGATAGCAAAGTCAATATCTCTCTCAGGTGGAAGGCCTAGCAGGTCTGTAGGGAACACATCTAGGAAATCTCTAACCATAAAAACTTACTCAGGGGAAGAAAGGTTGGTACTAGCATCTTGGACATATGCTAGATAAGCCAAACACCCGCGAGAAATCAACTTCCTAGCTCAAAGACAAGAGATGATCCCAGACGGTGCGCGACTGACAGAACCCTGCCATACAATTAAGGATGCACCGGGCACGACTATGGTAATGGTCTTGGCATAACAATCCAAAATTGCACGATGAGGGGATAACCAGTCCATCCCCAGAATGACATCAAAGTCTAACCTATCCAGAATCATCAAATCACCCCTAGTCTCAATATCTCCAACAGAAATCATACAGGATCTCATAATCCGATCCACTACTAAAGAATCTCCTATCAGGGTCGAAATAGATACAGGTACAGATAATAACTCACTAGACAACCCCAAACAAGGCAAATAGTAGGCAAAGACATACGAGCAAGTAGATCCAGGATCAAATAAAGCGAAAGCTGACTGATAGCATACATAAATTGTATATGTGATCACAATATCTGAGGCCTCTACCTATGATCTCCCAAGAACTGCATAAAACTGATGACAACAACCATCTGACTGACCCCCATCCTTACCACCTGTCCTACTATGCAGGGCACCACCCCCAACCTGACTACCATCTCCTCTAGCCAGGGGCTGAACTGCACGGATAGGCTGAGCTAGCTGAGCGGCTGGCTGAACTATACCCTGTTGGGGGGAATCTCTAGCAAAGTGCCTAATAACTCCGCACTCATAGCAAGCCTCTAATAGCCTATACTATCAAGATAAACCAGCTGAACCCATGTGGCCACCACGGCCTGATGCCCTAGAAATTGAACCCCTCAGAGTCTGACCATTGTAACCATGTTGGCTACTCTATCCCTTCTCAAACTGAGAACTACCAGAAACCTGAAGTGAAGCCTGAACCAGTCGACTAGAGTGACCCTGGTGCTGCTGTGGCTAATAACCTCGGCCCCACTGGCCTGAACCTCTACCACTGTGACGGGAACCACTGTAGCTATCCTGGTAATGGGGCCTCTTATCCCTAGCCTCGGGATCATGATGGTGCAAATCCTCCATGGTACAGGCATAATCTGTGATGGCTTGAAATAATTGACCACCAGCAACCAGTATCTCAACTGGCTATCTAAGCTCTGTCTACAACCCCCAAACAAACCTACGGACTCTATCGGGCTCTATAAGAATGATCATAGCCCTAAATGGAGCAAGCTGGTGAAATAGAGTCTCATACTCATATACGGTCATAGAACCCTGCATAAGTCTGGTAAACTGCTCTCTGCAACGATCACGATCACTCTGGGGTAGAAACTTAGCCATAAAGGCCTCATAGAACTCTGACCAAGATAATGGTGGAGACGAAGATGGTCTGCAAGAAACCTGGTCCCTCCACCACAACTTAGATGGGTCTTCCAGCTGATAAGTAGTATACCCAACTCCGTGGGTCTCTAGTAAACCCAAATGATGTAGCATCTCCTCACATATAGTAATAAAATCATGTGGATCATGACCAGGTGTACCCACAAATCTAGGTGGATCCAATCTCAAAAATTTGCCCAACGCCTTCTGCTTCATATCTGTCATAGTTGGGCGAGGAGCAAGAGGTTGTGCGACAGATAAAACCAAATGAACCTCAGCATGGGGAGCCGCAGTAGCAGGCTGCGCTCCTGAACTTTTTGCACCCAGGCTTCCCCCTGAGCGGATGTATGTGCTACCTCATTTGGCTAATCCCCGATCATTACCCAATAACTGTTGAAGTAAACCCCAAATACCTGAAGACTGAGCTGGGGATGAAGCTGGCACAAAATTTGGTACTGGCACTGGTGGTACCTGGGATGTCCTCTGGTCCACATGTTGCTGCTCTAGAATAATCTTGGGCTCATACTCGGGCTCAACATTTACCCTAAGAGCTCTAACTGGTGTCGTTGCTCGGGCACATCTCCTAGCTCTACCTCTACGACCTCCCTGACCCCTAGTTAGAGTCAGAGGTGATGGATTCAGAAGTGCTGGAGTCGCCGGCTCTCCCCCGCCTGATGTTGACGATCTTGTACGAACTATCTGCGAAGAATGAACTAGAATAAGTGAGATTTCAGGAAACCATCAAGGATAAGACGCACGATACAGAAGCAATAAGAGAGTCATGTTTCCCAAGATTTCAATGTAGCCTCTCAAAGATTGAGTATGGACATGTCTGCCCCAATCCGCAGGACTCTACTAGACATTGGCTCATATACCAATGACACCGGTGAACCTAGGCTCTGATACTAAGCTATCACGATCCAATTTTTCGATCATGATGGCACCTACAACCTCCAGTAGGTGAACCAATCCTCGTAGCCTACAAAAGTTAGTAATGGGATACTATCAACTAATAAAGCGGGAGAACAGTTTAAATATGCGAAAGCAAGGGAAATAAGTAAAGGAAAGGGAAAACAGGAATATATATATATATATATATATATATATATATATATATATATATATATATATATATAATTACATATATGGAAGCTAAACAAAACCCAAAACTTGGTATCATAGTATAAGAGCCGAAACTACATCAACAGAGTACAAAGGATCCAGAAAGGAGATATACATATGTCTCTGAATGATAAAAGAGTACATAATATAGTAGATGAACTAAAAGCTAAGCCCCAGTCACCAAGAACCCACCTTTAGTCTCGGATAGTCCAAAAACACCTCGCACAAGGCAGTGCAGTCAGCGACAAGAACTCACACTCAGATCTGCACCAAAAGATGCAGAAGTGTAACATTAGCACCAATTGCAAAGCAACAAGTACCCAGTAGTTATCATAGGCCGACTAGGCACATATAAGATATAAAAGCAATAATGTAGCAGAAAGGAATCAAGTAGTCACAAAAACAACGAACAAACACATGGGAGCTAGCACAGAAAGAATACAATGAGAACCTAATCATGCTAGGCTAGCTACTAGAACTACACATCACAGAACATATGTGAAGGAAGAAGGAACACACCTGGGGTCCATGCAATAACAATATATAAAGATAGTTAAACGAGAAGGCGGTATACCAGTAACCTCGTGTAGAAAGGGAAGGAGGAAAGGAAAATAATGATAACATGCTTGAAAATAAGATTAAAACCAAGTCATGCTAGTAACACTATAATCAGAATCAATATTGCAATAGAATAATAGTAAATTACAGTCTACCTATAGTCCCACGGGAGCCCATACACCCAAGAAATACATATAGGTGAAAACAAACCCTCCGATATCCCATACTACCAAAGCGTACACTGAGAAAACAACAAACAAGTGTGGATCTGAACACAATATGCATGACGTGATATGATGTGCCAAAACCAAGTGATAGTAGTATCGTATGTTACCCTCTGGTACCTATAAGGCCCAATGGAGGCAGGATCCATGGAAGGAATTCCCCCGAGTACCTCAACTCTACCGTATTCCCCTCCTTCGGCACTCACAGCATGTAGCCTCTGGTACGGATCGTCAAGGTTCATGGAGGTCTACCCATAGACCACATACTAAATCTCGTAATCCCAATATAATTGTTCGTAGTGCAGTTGGATACAAATAAGTTACCAGACCTCAAAAATGCATGTCTGGGGTTCTGCCCGGGTCTAAATCAGTGAGTCAAGTCTTAAAAACCCCAACAAGGGTGCATGTACATAACCGAGTCTAAAACAGTAGTAAAACCAATTTGTTGCTCAATCCAACCGATTCTAGTACCATTTCAAATCAATAGAAAATTAATTCTAGCACTACGGCCCAGCCGAGTCTAGTATAAGTATGAAAACAGTGATAAAAATTATCCTTTTAATTCTTTCTTACCCCAAGAATATCCATGAAAACAATTCCAACCCTTATTAACTATCTTTACCAAAAACGGGCCCATGGGGTCATGCAAGGTTTAGAAAATCAACAATAGTAGGCCCGAAGCCAAAACCGTAGTAAAACATGTGAAAACCTCTTTATATGCATGATAATGGCAAGATCAAACACAAGCAGTAGCCCAACGGCTCACAATCAACCTGTCGACCCTGCACAGGCTCCAATCGCTCTACAACAAATATAACTAGCTCTATAATAATAGTATCGATGTCCGGGACTCATGGACATTCTCAAATAACTCATAATCTATGGTCCAGAGTTGGAAAAAGGCCACACAGGACCACAAGGGTGATACTATCATCTACCACGAATACTATAGTCAACGGAGTAAAAACAAAATGGACATGAAGAAGCGGACAAGGTCTGGGATACCAAGCTAATAAACCCAACCCAAGAATGCTAATTAGTATAATTATATCTTATACATGCAAAGTCTAAAAGAGTTAAATCGTAACCTACCTGTCGTCCGACGACAAGTTGCTAGAACGACGATGTCCAAGCCTGAACTGCTCTGAGAAGCTCTGAAATGAAATCAAACTAGAATTCGGGCTTGAATAAGTTGACGTCGTAGAAATTGATAATCATATATTGCATCAAAATCCTTTATTTTTGTTAACGTGAATGTACAAAAACTATGTTGTGCAAATGTTAGTAAAAGAACTTTGTAAAGAAATTATTTGCCAAAATGATGAAAAAAAATGGATGATTGCAGATATATATTGATTATGCAAAGCATTTACCAAATGCATATACTACACTTAATAAAAAATGTCCAAATTTGACATGTGGCAGCCCCTAGTTTATTGAGAAATTTGTTGTACACTTTCCTCCACTTCCACGTGGGAGTGGAAGTGGCAGTCCTAGACTGATATTATTCTACTAGGTATGTACTCGGGTATTGCATAAGTTCATAGTAAAATACATATAATTTTTTGAAATATCATAATAAATAGAAAATTATTTCAAATAAAACCTACTATATTATAATAATAATTTTTAACCTAACTAAGTTTACTATCTCCGTTAAAATATTAATAATTTATAAAACTCTTATAAAATAAATCAATACATAAATATATCATATAAAAAGTATTTTTTATAAATATTTAAAATATTTTAGGAAGAAAATACAAATAAAACTTTTTACCAAATTCTAATTTTAAATCAAATATTTTCAAATACGCACGATGTTAATAGAATTCTCAAATTTAGGCTCGTAAGCCTTTGATACAGAATGAAGGTTAAGGTCATACGACACCTCGAATCAAGATTGACCTGCCCACAAGTTCAGTTGAGGTCATACGATCGCAAATCACTATCGCACGATTTCGATAACTCAACTCTTAAGACTCAGCTCAAAAACAGGAAAATGGCCATAAAGACCACACAAATGATCAGGGCACCGAACCATCGGTCCCAGCAAGCCATAAATGCATTGGAGCCGCAACAGGCAAGCTCTAACAGTACAAGAAAAGCATAAATGTGGGAATGACTGAAAGGGTCATTACATACATTTAGTCTTGATTGAGAGAATTGTGCTGAGAAGATATTTTTTAAATGGAAAATCACATAAATCACGCTCAAATATTTACTCAGACTTCCATCTAGGATTTGGACTTTCAAATCAAAATCTTTTTTAAAAGAAAAATCCCATAAATCAAGTTCAAAATATTTTCTTTCCACAAGATCCCTTAATGAAAAAAACTCTTAAATCAAGAAAAGTATCTTAATTCAAATCTTCAATTAGAGATTCAACTCATACCATTTGTATTTGACATAGAATATTTCAACAAAATATACATATGTAAATACAAATACATAAGGATGTGATGTTGAAAATATTCAAAATACAAATATAATTGTATTAAACATACTTTTTTTTAACCTTTCTCTCCCTTTTGTATTTTTGTATTTTCACTTCTTTCTCTCCCTCTTTGTATTTTATATTTATACCTTTTTCTCTCTCTATTTTATATAGAATTATATAAGAGATATTTGACATATAAATATATAATACAAATTTAAAAACTTGTACAAAATCAAGATTATGTATATAAAGATATAAATTCTCAAATACATATACATTTCAATTGTACAGAAGCATTTCAATTGTATGTACTCGCTGCAGAATTATCTAAATATAAATAATTCATTTGTATTTAGATCAAGCAAATACAAATGATTTATTTGCATTTGGTTTTACCACAAATATAAAAAAAAAATCCAAAACTTCAAAAACGTGCATGAAATCTTGTCTCTTTTTCTTCCGCTGATGCATTTGCATTTGATTTTTCCATAAATACAAACAAAAAATTATTCTTCCTGATCCATGCTAGTTAAGATATGAAAATAAAATACAGGCTCGGTTATCTTCAACTTTCGTACACAATAAGTTTCAGGAGGTACACTTTTCAACTCATCGACCTCTGAAGATGATGACGACAACGGTTTGTGTTCTTCTAAGAATAAATCCTTTAATGAAATTTGAATTGAACTGTTGACATTTTTTGATGATTTGTCGTTAACACCTTTGCGATCTACGTCATAAGAAATGTTGTTTAGTAACAGATCGCAGTTGAAAATGGAGTAACTAGGCTGGATTTGATGATCGAAGAAAAGAAATTGAAATCATGTGTTGGGGAGAGAAAAAGGAACTGAAATCATAATTTTGAGAGAGAAAAAAAATTAAAATCGTATGTTGAAGATGGAGGAGTTAAATCATCCACTAATTTAGCCAATGAAGGAGGTGAGATAGATGGAGGAGAAGCAACATATACGCTTCTCAATTTGTATATGCTGGACCCACAAAAATAGTTATTCAATCTAAACCATAGTTGTAGATGGTAATTAATTTAAACATTAGCTATGCCTTGTAATTATGACCTTAATATTTCTATACCGCATAATTTTTCTATAATTTTATCACAATATTTATACAGTATAATTTTCCCTATAAATAATACTATAGATATAGGTGGATAAATATTTTTCTGAAGAAGTCTTAGTAAGATCATATCGCTAATATTAATTTTTCTAATATATTATATTAATAAATATATATTATAAATATTTTTTATATATAAATAATAATAAAGAAGATGAATAAATGAATTCTTTTTTATTCTACATCTTCACGTGAATTAATAGGAGAGAAAGATTTAGCTTCTAAGGAATGATTAAAACTATTTCTCTTTCTAAATTTATTCGAAATTTAGAAAGTTCGCTTTTCTTGTCTTTCATTAGTTTGGATTACCATATCTTTCATTGTACCATATTTTTTGTCTAGGTTCATTTTATTATATTTTTTTCTTTTCAATCTAATTAGAACTTGCTTTCTCCCTTGTTCTCCCCTTTTGTTATTACATGTCTTCTTCAATGTTGAATGCAGAATCTCGCATTTTGCCCGCATTCTACTTCACTATGTCTTTTGAGTTTACATTTTCTACAATATTTTGGAAGAACATCATATTGTATAGTTCTCACGATGAGTTGTTCCTGTCATGTCATCTTTAATTTCCATCTTAACATAGGTTGGTAACTTTGCAAGGAAATCATCATGTACTTTTACTCTAGTATAACTAGATCTAATTTTATTTATGGTAATCATATTTCGGTAGGGTGCCTTGTCAACTGTAGAGGCTAGTGTGAAAACTGTTTTTTTGACGCAGTAAATTGGCAGAAGGTTGAAAAAGGAGACTTCTGCATAATTTTTTTATTCATTCTGAATCTAAAATCATAAATCAAAGGTCTCATTTGATATGATAGGCCATCTTTTGCCTTTATATAATAAGCACTTTTTGATATCATATTAATAAAATTTTCAATCAGATAAAAACGCATTATAATATGTTTATTTTTAAAGAAGTTAATTTGTATGCCCCTTTAACTTCACATTTTGCTGAAATTTATTTTCTCAAATCATCAAGTTTGAGCCATCCATATGATAATTTAACAATTACTGCATGTTATAAATTTTGTATAATATTCATTCTTGAAACTTTAGATTCGGTCCACTTTACTAGTGCGACTTCATCAATGTAATTAACTTGCTTCATTGGAATCGAATTCATGTGGTTCTTATTATTATGGAATATTTTTTCTAGAGATGCAGCTTTCATCATGGAGGCAAAGTTGTTCATGGCGATAAATAAGACTAAAGAAATTATGGGTTCTGAGAGATTAAGTGAGAGTAATTGAGTGATGTTGCCCAGTGAAGATGCCTGACTAGCCATTGTAGATTGGTCATTGACAATTAACCATGGCTAATTAAAGGCAAACCTAGAGTAAATCAAAGAGAAAAAAGAGAGCATTTCATCAAGAAAATTCAATTTAGTCTTATGCTGTAAATTTTAATTATTTAATTAAAAATTAAAAAATTATCTCACAACTACTCACACCCACGATAAAGTTGGCAGTTTACAATTTATTCTTTTATTCTTATTTTTTTTTATATTTAGCTCTATATTTTTTTAAAAAGTCATTGTAATTATTTGTAACTGCTTTTTAAAAAAATTTCAAATAGCATTTATGCTGCAAACTTTCTTTTTTTCCTCAACATGATTCACACAATCACTCTCACGATCACATAAGTTACATGAGTTTTATATAATAGTTTTCACACCATAAAAATAAATATTTTATATTAAAAGCCTTTGGGAAAAAATTATGACAAATTATCTTTTCTGGTTACAAGCAAACTCTCTCTTCTATTTACTATATAACTCACACATACTTGAAGATAAATTTGTACAAACACAAAGTATAAAATATAATAAAATAAAATTATATAAATAAAATTAATATTTTCAGTAGTAAAATGATTTAGAATTTGAAGGTTCAAGTTGTTTGAATGTGACATATTATAGATCACGAAAAATTAAATGTCCCTATATCCATTGAATCTTTTTTTGGATAAAAAGATAAGTGGTAATTTGCATGATTTTTTTTGTATATTATATATTTTTAATTAATTGATATACCTAAATAATCTTAGTAAATTTTTTATTAATAATAAAATTAGAAGTAGTACACTGTACTCAACAATTATAGTTTTCAACTTGTGTATTATATTACTTGACAGTTTTAATGTTTTTTCTCAAAGTTGTTTTTAACATTTTAATTTAGCCCAACATGTTTTGATTTCTGAATTAGTTATATACTGTTTTCTATCACTATTATGAATTCAGATTCATTTTTTATTACATATGTATTTATAGGAAGATCAAATTCGTGCAACAATTAAAGTTGTATTATCCATAATTACAAAGCAGCAAAATATGACATAAAAGAATAGAATTATATATCATGAATAACTTCATGATTGATTTCAACAATTGTAACGATGTGTTCCGTCTTTATGGGTAAACCATTCGTGCGAAGATTTGGGTTAGAAAACTTTCGGGTTCAAAAGTTAGAAAGTTTAGGCTAGGCTAGTCTTGGACGGATTCTGAGTGAGGTATGGTCTAGGGAAATCGGGGAAAGGATTGGATAAAATATCTTATGTTGAGCTAGTTTTTCCATTAGCTAAGGCATTAAGGAGTCCGGGAGACTTTGTGGAAGTGAATTCAGGTGAGTAGAACTCCCGATATTAAAGTTGATGTGAAAGAGTTGGTTTAGAATGTCAGGTTTTGAAGTGTGTTATAAAATAGAAAACTTGGGGAGATTTTTCGAGATTTTATTCCATGCCAATCGCTATATTGGTTGACACTGCGCTGCAGCGATGATCGCTATAGCAGAGAAATTTTTTCTATAGCCGAGGTCAATGCGGTCAGCACCACCATAGCGGGTGGGTTTCGCTATGGCGGTGCTGCTATAGCGGTGTGAGGACCGCTATAGTAGAGTTAGTCGCTGTAAATGCAGAAACTTTCCCAAAAACGTTCAGAAATTCTCAAGAACATTTTGGGAAGGGCAGAAGCAAATTGGGAAATTTCAACTCGGATTTCCATCATTTTTCTTCCTAAAGGTAATAATTTTACTTCCCTACTTCAGTACTTCAATTCTCGGGTATTAGGATTGATAATTGTAGGCTTAGGGGAAGGTTTGGGTTGACCTAAGGAGGTAGAACCTGGTGGAAAAGAAGATTCTAGTGTGTAGAATTCTTGGGTCATGTTTATTGATGTTCAATTATGATATATTCACCATAATTTACTTAATGAATCCATAAAAATGGTAGTTTTAGGCGAATTAATGGCGGAAAAGCCCTGGGATGGGTGGAAAGATCATATTTTGGCCTAGGAATTAGGATTTGAGTATAATCCGGATATTATTAGGCCATTTGGACTGATTATAGTATACATTGTAATCATTTTTAGACCAAGAACAAGCAAAAGCTTCGGAAAACAAGAAGGCTCTGGTCCAGTAGAGCTTTCAAGCTATTCGAGATAGGTGATGGTTGTTGTTTTCCCAATTGCAATATGTGTTAATGTAACTGTCGCTTAGTATTGTATGTACATTGCATGGTTAGGGAATGAAATTATGAATGTCTAAATATTCGATTGTCAATAATATGAAATGAACCTGGTTTTTTTGCTTGTTGGTTTACAAGTGTGATTTTGTTCATTAATTATTGATTATTGGATTGTGTGTGACATTCAGTTGGCTCGGGTACCATGGCTGGTATAGGACACTTATTAGTTGGCTCGGGTACCATGCCTGGTATGAGATACATATCAATTGGCTCAAGTACCATGCCTGGTATAGGTTTAATAATGGTTGATTCGGGTACCACGTCTGGTACGAGTTTATTTATACTTGTTGATTGTGTTTTATTGATGGTTCTATGAGTGAACTAGGTTAATCGTTGAAACTGTGATTGTTGTATATTGGTTCATGAGAGACCGGGTAGTTGTACTTAAATGTGGGGTTGGTCCTTGTGTAGACCAAAAATTACATGTTGAACACTTAAGTGTTGTCCTGGGGATCCTTGGTTGGTCTGGGTTACTTGAAAAGGGTGGTCTTATTTGCATTTGTTTTTGTTGTTGTTGTGGTTGTTGGACCTATTTCATGTAGTTGGTAAGTTAGAAGAAAGACTAAGAGTCTGGGATTATATTGCTGGCTTGTTTATATATATTTGTCTTACTTTACTCAGCTTTGGTTTATTGTTCATATGTTGTTTATGGGAGCTAGCCGACGATCCTACCAGTGCACTGTGTTTTTATGTACTGATACTGCACTTGCTTTCTTTTTGTGAGTATAGGACATATTTCAGCGGCTGCTATGCGACCTCAATTGTAGTCCCGATGTTTCTAGAATCCAAGGGTGAGCTGCTTCTTTCGGCCTACCATGGTTTTGGTCTAGCATATTTCTAGTCCATTATTTCGAACTTAGATTTTCTTGTTTTTGGGGTTGCATCCCCATTCTCTAGACATTAGTAGATAAAGTTTTGGTACATGATTTTCAGATTCTAGGGGTAGTTTTTTGCCGGATCTTATTTATTTATATTTTTGGCTATGAATGCTAGTTTAAATTAATGCAACTGGTTTTGAGATGTTAGTTTCACTAAGGGTTGATTGAGTTTTTGGTTCCCTCATCCGAGGGTTATGGTTGGGTGCCACTCGCGATGGTTTGGGTCGTGACAAAGATAGTACAAGAGCCCTAGGTTTGTTGATCTCGTCATACCAAAATGTGTCTAGTTGAGTCTTGCAAAATGATACAGAGACGTCTGTACTTTTCTTTGAGAGGTTGTAGGACTTTAGAAAACTCTCTTCTTTCTTCCTTCGTGCTATAACTTGATTCTAATTAGAATTTAACGATATAAATTGGTATCTAACTTCTTTCACTCTTTTGTCCACAGATGGTTAACACCAGACGTAATAGAGAGAGAGTGGCGGTTCCAGTGGCGGAACCAGCAGCCAGAGGGCGAGCAAGGGGAAGGGGCAGGGGCAGAGGAAGAGCAACACCCGCCAGGGGTGGAGCTTAAGCAGCGACCTCTCCCCCACCTTATGATCCTGTTGAGGAGGAGGTTCAGGTTTTACTTGAGGAGGGCATAGAACATGAGGAGGAGGCACCAGCTAGAGGTGAAGGCCTTCCCCCTATATGACCCGAGGTATTTCAGCAGGTGTGGGCTTTTTTGAGTGGGCAGGAAGGTACTGGAGCCACCCCTACTGGTACAATGGATCAGGTTCTGAGCACTCAACCAGCTATTACAGCAACTCCTAGGATGGATGTGGTGTCAGGTGCTGATGCTTCTTCCATCCAATGTTAGGCTTTGTTATGACCAGGACTGATCACGAGATGCTGACTAAATTCTTAAAACTGAAACCTCTGACATTTCAGGGTACAGAGAAGGAGGATGCCTTTGAGTTTATTCTGGACTGCTATGAGAGGCTGCAAAAGTTAGGCATCGTGCAGCAGCATGGGGTAGAATTTATTACTTTTCAGCTTTAGAGTGATGCCAAGCCGTGGTGGAGAGCTCATGTAGAGTGTCGACCATCAGTTTTTCCTTCGATGACGTAGGCACAATTTCATGCTTTGTTCTTGAGAAATATGTACCTCGCACATTGAGGGATTGCAAGAAGGATGAGTTTCTGGACCTTGAGCAGGGTAACATGTCTGTTTCAGCTTATGAGGCTAAATTTCATGCCTTGTCACGTTATTCTACTCAGCTTTTGGGTACTGATGAGGAGAGGATTCATTTATATGTGAAGGGTCTGAATACTGAGTTGCAGGTTTTGTCTGTGCATATGACCTCAGCAGGGAAGAGTTTCAATAAGGTGACTGACTATGTGAAGAAACTGGAGGGGGTCAGGCAAGTTGGGCAGGCTAAGGTGTTAACCAAGTAGTCCCGAAATGAAGGTAATTTCAATGGTTCTTACTCCAAGGGTCACAGTCAGCAAGTGTATTCTACTCATCCTATTCAGTCAACCCTGACAGCTTCTACAGGTGGTCGTCCAGGAGCCAGTCAACAGTTTTCAGCTCCTAGGGTCCAGGGGGCTTCTTACACTTCTACTAGCAGGCCTACTCTTGACTGTAGATATTTTCATTATGGAGATCCGGGTCACTTCAAGAGGGAGTGCCCTCAGAGGCAGGTAGGAAATTAGACTCAGCAGCAAACCAGGGTTGTAGTTCCGGCAGGTGAAGGTGGCAATGACAGGGGTCATCCATAGGGTGGGCGAGGTAATTTTCAAGGAGGCCGTGGGAACAGAGGGAATGGTGGAGCAGGTAGAGGAGTAGTGCATCTAGCTATAAAGGTTGCTCAGATTGATGACAGGGCCTATTGTTATGCATTCCCCCGGAAATCTGAGGCCGAAGCATTGGATGTTGTGATAACAGGTACAATTCTAGTCTGTGACCGGATGGCTTCTGTATTGTTTAATCCAGGTTCTACTTATTTGTATGCGTCTATTAAATTTACTTTGGGTCTGGATTTGGATTGTGATGTCCTTGATTCTCCTATTCATGTTTCTACCCCAGTTGGGGATTCTGTGGTAGTAACCCATGTATATCGTACTTGTCTTGTGGTTTTTATGGGTTTTTCAGACTTGGGTAGATTTGGTTATTCTGGACATGCTAGATTTTGATGTCATTTTGGGTATGACTTGGCTGTCTTTATACCATGTTGTGTTGAACTGTAATGTTAATACAATGACTCTAGATATTTTGAGTAAGGATAGGCTAGAGTGGGAAGGTATGTACAGGCCTAAGTCGGCAAAAATTATATCATTTGTTCAGGATAGGAAGTTAGTGGGGAAAGGTTTTTTGGCCTTCTTGGTTCATTTTCAGGATGTTAGTGTGGAGTCCCCCTTGATTGAATCTATTTCGGTGGTTTCTAAGTTTAAGGAGGTGTTTCTGGCGAATTTGCCTAGCATGCCTCCGGATAGAGACATTGACTTCTGTATAGATTTGGAGCCAAGCACTCGCCCAATCTCTATTCCTCCTTATCGTATGGCTCCCTCAGTGTTGAGGGAACTTAAGACTCAGATCCAGGAACTTTTAGATAAGGGCTTTATTTGTCCTAGTGTTTCACCTTGGGGTGCTCCAGTTTTATTTTTAAAGAAGAAGGATGGTAGTATGAGGATGTGTATAGACTACAGGAACCTGAACAAGGTCACCATCCAAAATAAGTATCCCTTACCCCGCATAGATTGACCTTTTTGATCAGTTGCAGGGTGCTTTCGTGTTTCCAAAAATTGACTTGAGGTCAGGGTATCATCAGCTAAAAATTAGGCCAGAGGATATACCTAAGACGACATTCTAGACTCGGTATGGGCACTATGAGTTCCTGGTAATGTCGTTTGGGTTGACCAATGCGCCGATGGCTTTCATGAGTTTGATGAATGGTGTCTTTAAATCATTTTTGGATTTGTTCATCATTGTATTTATAGATGACATTTTGATTTACTCCAAGATTAAGGAGGAGCATGCAGAGCATCTTCATATTGTTCTGGGGATATTGAGGCACCAGAAATTGTATGCCAAGTTTTCAAAGTGTGAATTTTGGTTGTCTTCGATTGCCTTATTAGGGCATGTGGTTTCAGAAAAGGGGGTGATGGTGGATCCCCAAAAGATCAAGGCAGTTAAGAGTTGGGTCCATCCTAGCTCTGTGACTGAGGTTAGGAGTTTTATGGGTTTTGTAGGCTATTATCGCAGGTTTATCAAGAACTTTGCTTCCATTGCTACTCACTTGACAAGGTTGACGCAGAAGGAGGTACCTTTTGTTTGGTCTGACAAGTGTGAAGAGAGCTTCCAAAAGCTCAATACACTTCTAACTACAGCTCCCATCCTATCATTGTCGGTTGAAGGTAAAGATTTCATTGTGTTTTGTGATGCTTCACATTCGAGTTTGGGTGTTGTGTTGATGAATGACAGAAATGTTATAGCTTATGCTTCAAGGCAATTGAAACCTCATGAGAAGAACTACCCGACCCACGATTTGGAGTTGGCAACGGTAGTCTTTGCACTAAATATTTAGAGACACTACCTTTATGGTGTCAAGTGTGAAGTGTTCACACACCATCGCAATGTGCAACATGTGTTTACACAAAAAGATTTGAATCTTAGACAGAGGAGGTGGATGGAACTGTTAAATGATTATGATGTGACCATCCAGTATCATCTAGGCAAGGCTAATTTGGTGGCAGACGTATTGAGCCAAAAAGCGGTTCGCATGGGCAGTTTGACTTATTTGGGGGTGTCCAAATAACCGTTGGCTAGGGAGATTCGGGCTCAAGAATCCAAGTTCATGCAGTTGGGCATCTCATAATAGAATGGGGTGTTGGCCAGTATTGAGGTTAAACCCACATTTCTGGAGAAAATTAAAACTAGGCAATTTCGTATGCTCAGTTGAACAAGCTTCGAAACAAGGTGGTATCCGGGGATGCCCGGGATGCCACATTGGATGCTGGCAAGGTATTGTGCTTTAGGGGTAGATTTGTGTCCCTCATATTAACAACTTGATACAAAATATATTGTTAGAAGCTCATGGTTCACAGTATTTAATTCATTCGGGTGTAACCAAAATGTACCGAGATTTGAGGTGACTTTATTGGTGGCCTAGGATAAAGAGGGACATAGCTGACTGTATGTCTAAGTGTCAGAATTTTCAGCAGGTTAAGTTTGATCACCAAAGGCCTGCAAGATTGCTTCAGAGGATGCCCATTCCCGAGTGGAAATGGGAAACGATAGCCATGGATTTTATGGTGGATCTTCTGATAAACGCTCAAATCGTGCTCTCCAATTAAGGAGGTCACGGCGAACGCGTAGTCAAAACAAAATTGTATAACCCAACGGATGTCGGGGTCGAACCTAAGGGACCTTATTTAGCTCGTTAGAGATTGTGCGAAGCAATCTCAAAATGAGAGTAATTATTCAACAAAACCAAAGAAATGAAATAGGGGAATTGGAAAAGTTGTCACTACTAACTCAATTCAAGTATAAGCTATAAAATCGAGATGGGTGTACCAAATAGGACTAGATGACTAGGGGTGCATTTTTGATGGGGCATTTGCTATAGGATAGGGTAATCGCTAATTCACTCAAATTCTCACCTAGTGACACGGGTAGCATTGGTCATAAGTGTGGAATGCTATCTCTCGATCAACATCTACATATCCGATTATTTCAGTTAGAACATCATTCGGTGTGCTAAATAACAAACCAACATTTGCTTGGGGAGGTCATCCTATTTCTAGCTCGGACCTTTAAATGGGAGATTCCGCGATTGGAGCTATGTCTAGCCTCCAATCTAAGTGGATTCCCAAGTACCCACTAGCAATTTCACATCCACAACTACAAAATTCTCTCTCGAGCAACTAAGTAGCCAAGTAAGGTAAATTCATGTTTGCAACCTCAAATTATTAGATTAAAACATGGTGAAATCACTAGACTCATATCAGATAAGCAATTATAAGAGTGATTTAGCAACACCCACACCCATTAGCTACACACGCATCATCAATACACCTCTAAACAAGAGAAATAAGCCACTCATAGAAGGGGGAGAAGATATACCAGCTGGGTAAATCAAATTCCCATCCATTGTAGTTGATTCTCAAGTTCTAAAGTCAAATTAGCACACAATTTGTTAACCAAAAGATTGAATTGAAAACCCTCTCTCAATGGAGATGGAGAAAAGTGTTTACAAGCCAAAAATATCTCAAAGTTCTCTACTGAAATTCTCTACTCGGAATTCTATATACAAAACAAGCCTAAAATTGCCTTTTATATGTTCCCAAAATCGTCACATAAATTTTAGGACAAAATTGCCCTCTGGGTGGTGTGCGATGCAGCATACGGTTCACATGTTGCAGTGTGCGCGTCGCACACCGACTTCAGATTGACCAGTGACTTCAGTCGCTTTGGTAGGCCTTGTGTGAAGGGTGATGTGTTTCGCACCACGAGATGTGCAAGTCGCATGGCGACCGTATGCTGTAGCAAAATCTTTAGTCATCTTTGCAGCTTTATACGGAGGAGGTGCGAACCGCACCTCAGCTTGTGCGTGTCGCACAACCACCGCATCTCTTGGCAGATTCTCCAGCTTTCCTCAACTCTTCACACTAAGCTCTTGTTGGCTCTTTTTGGGTTCATATCCTAGTTTCTCCTCTTCTATCCAAAGTACCTGCATAGACATCAATAAAGGTGATAAGAACCTCAAAATCAATTCAAAACATAGCAATAATTCATGGATATAGGCTCAATAAGTTGGTAGGTTACCGACTTATCAAAAACCCCAAACATGAACTATTGCTTGTCCTCAAGCAAGATACTTACATGGCAAGGAATGAATTATGCTAAGGCTCAATTAAGGCACAAAAACTATTCTACACTAAAAATTTAAGAAAAATAAATAAATAAAAGACTCAAACACAAGACTCAACTACTATCCTTATCTCAATTTGGACCCCCACATGTTCAAGGCCATTGCTCATTTCAAAACTTTTTGTTCAAAGGACATCATATTTCATTCAAAACTCAAGGGAATTTAAAGCAAGACATTTAAGCTTCTCAAGTCATTGGCATGGACCGTCAAGGGTTGCCTCGAGATTCGCCACACAACTTGTCTCATTCATTCCCCTCAATTGAAATAGAGACTCTGTGCTTCAATTCGAGTGCATGATGCCACTCACCACAAGAGAGAATCCCACTCACAATCATTCAATTCACAAAACACGGGATTATAAGAGAACCAAAAGGACTCTCACTCTCTCAAGGAAGTTCAAGTGCATACGGGTCGAACAATAGGCTTGCTCTTCATGTAAATCGCCACTAATGTAGGGTAGCCAAGCTCAGAATCACCCAGGACTTGCGGGTTATAATATTGGCTAGGGCTAAGGTGAGGATATCATTTAGTTCAAGTGACTACACCTCCCTAATGCTCTTTGTTTTGTCATTTCAAACGCCGCTCACATTTTTCAATTTCCAACTTCACCTTGTTTCTCCCTCACACAACCCAAGATTTCTCCTTTTAGCCTCATGATTATTCACACCTTATATCACCTTTACTTGGTAGCACCTATTTTTGCTTTTCAATTTGCTCATTGGACTTTTGGAGCAATTTTCAATTCTCGATTCAAGGTGCTACCTTGCACTTGAAGTGCATTCCTTTTCTTCTCCTCATTTGATCACATGCACCCCCCAAACTTAAGCATTTGCCTATGTTATCTTTTTTTTCCCCCAAACTTAGGCATTTGCCTATGTTATCTTTTGTCCCCCCCCCCCCAAACTTAGGCTTTTAGCCTACATTTCATTTTCAAGCAATTAGGGAGGATGGGTGCCAAGCTAGAAGTTCCAAGAAGGTCAAGGTGTTACAAAGGTGTCAAAGAATAGTCATAAGCTCAAAGAGGTTCACTAGGATTTGATGTCATTGGGAGGTCATTTGAGTGAGTGGCTATCAAAAAGGGCCTAAGGTCATTTTCCAAGCTTGGTTACACCTAGAATTTCTTCTTGAATCACATTCGGGGCAAGTTCTAGACGACACTTATGCAGAAGAATCAAGGTAAAGCCTCACCGCACAAGGCATCATGCCACAAGACTTCATCCATTAGTACCACAATAAATTGGGGCAAATGACTTTTGACAAGCTATTCTGAGTTCATTACACACTCGTTTGTGAGTCAATCAAGCCAAATCGAGAGTGTGAAAGTCATGACAAGAGAACGCTTTTCCTCAAAAATTCATTTCCCTTCCTCTTTTCCTTTTTTCAAAAACAATTTACCAAGAAAAATTTTCGGTAGGCCCATTTCGAGACAAGCATTTACGTACTCAATTATAAACTAAACTTGGCATTTTCCCTTAAGAAAGTTGCCTCTCAATCTATCATAGGAAAACACCAATCCCGGTTTGACACACAAAAACAAAAGAAAAGAAAAAGAAAATAATCAAAACTTTTGCTCCTTGGGAAAGAACCGTGGTATTAAGAAAACCCTCGGAGTTTATTTCTATACTACTGTGAACAAGGCGATATAAAAAATTTTGCGCTCATGAATCAATTAAGAACAAGCCTCGGTGTAGGTATTTAGCGCATTTACAAGGCACGGATAGTGAGACAATGGGGTATGTAAGACCAACCTGGCACAGCATCAATTCAAACATCAAGCCCGACGAGGGAACGATTAAGCTCAATGTAAAATGTAAAACAAACAAGTAAAGCAAAAAATAGGCTAAAGGCCCCGTGAGGGCAATGTCAATCAAAACATAACCAAACCAAAGTTAATTTTACACACTCCCCCCAAACTTAAAACAAAGATATCCCATGATACACAAAAAGACAGACAAATAGGAATGAGTGCCAAAAACTCAATGAGTAGGCTAATGATGATGCCGACGTCTCCTTCGTGAATAGACTTGATGAGGTGGTCGAGATGCTGATGGAGCTGATGGTGCCGGTGGTGGTATGCAAGCATATGATAGATCTAGCTGAAAATCTTCCAACTGAGGGTTTGATGGATCCCACCAGACCTCAAGGCGGTCTGAGGGCTCCACAAACCACCTGCTCTCACACGTCATCAATTCGTGATACGAGAATATTTTTTGCTGAATTCCCCATTTTCTCACATATGGTGCTGGAGGTGCTGGTTGATGGTGGATGACCAAATCTGTGTTGTCTGGGATTATCTCGACCAGTGTCTCATTTTCTTGCAGCTCAGAGTTGTCTTCTTGATTATGATCCCAACTTGTGCACCAAGTATCTGGAGGGCTAGTACATCTTGTAGGGAAGTTCAAACCTGGAGCCGGTAGGTTAAGGTCCCAATTTTCCTCAACAGGCAGAATCATTTGCTTGAACCTCCCAACCTCTATCTCCATAGTGTCCACCCTAGCACAAAGCTTGCTCACACTTGACATCACCGGTTTGAGAGCTGACTTGATGGCAGATTCAATCAAAGCTGGGATTTGTCTGGCTAATTTATGCAACCATTCCTCATTTTTGTTGGTAATTTGAGAAATCTTGAGTAAATTACCTGGAGGGTTAGTTCCTGAGACTTCAGGGATGGTGCTCAATGCTCCTTGAGATGTGGGTGAATTTCTCTCTTGATCATGCACTATGTTTTTACCTCGAGTACTGAGTCTGGTGGCCTCAGAAATCTATTCAAGTTGCCTCTTCTTGACGTGCGGATCATCTTTATCCCTCTTTTTGTCTAGGCAAACCATACCTGTAGCTTTCCTAGCCTTGTCGAATCCTCGAAACAAGGGGCAACTAGCTTGAATGCATAGAAGGGTGATGAGCATAGGGAATGCCATGGATGTGGCATCATGTCGTGCTTTTCTCTTGAGATGTTAAGCTATGATCTTGCCCTCATTCACACTGAGAGGCTAGAAGGGTTATGTATTCAAGGAGAATGGCCATCTTAATGGACACTTTAGTGGTGTGGCCAGTCGCGATGAATTTGGTGCTCACAAAGTCGAGCCACATGCGTGCTTCGAATTTGAGATCCGAGCGATAAATATGTCCCCTTGAGGTGGCCTAAAGGGGTTCTCCTTCCGCAATCACACTCGTAACCCATTTGTATTCCTCATCCTTTTTTGCCACACATTCCATGTACCTTGATTTAGGGATTGGTTCGTCGTCCTATATGACAGAATGAATGGCTTCCGGGGTGATATTCACTTCTTTACCCCGTACCAAAACTGAGTTGAGGCATGGTCACCTACTTAGGGGACCTTTAGGATTAAGCATGTCAAAGTTGGCCCTGTATAAAGCATATAATTCCCGTACCAACTCAGGAAAGTAGAGGCCTGGTGTTTTGGCAAAATGCTCCCAAGCCCTTATATGAAATTGCTTTGGCATGTTTGGGAACTCTTCTTGGAAATCATCTATATTGAATCCCTTTTCCTCCAAGAATGGGCGCTTCTGGAACTCAAGATAATAGGTTTACATTCCCTTTAGCCCAGAGTAAACCCTCGACTCATAATGTCCTGCCTCATATGTGGAAACTCTCAGAGTCGGAGTGGGCTCTAGGGCGCGTCTCTTCTGATTATGCCTGTTGGAATACATAGTCCTGCGACTCGGTGTTAGGAGCATAAAATAGAAATATGAACTACTAAAATAAATTTGGGGATCAGTGAAGTGAAAAAGCAGAGGAGGGAGTTGTTGGCTCGTGCGATTCACCTACGAACCGCACTAGCACAAGTGCGCATCGCAGATGCCATCGCATGAGCTGAAAGATTCTTCCAGTGATTTTCTCTTTCTGGTGCGAATTAGGTGCGAACCGCACCAACTGAAGTGAGCATCGCACCAAACTTCACCTCTCAAGACAGTGTGCTGCACTTTCTTTTCAACTTGGGGCGGCGCCTTAGGTCACCCGCATATCAAGATCTATGGATCATATGCAAAACGCACAAAGACACAATTGGAATTTTTGGTTCCTTGTGTTCTTGTGAGTTATGCATATGGTCCATAGAGTAAGATGTGCTTTAGCACTTAGCACCATACGCAACCAATTCATAATAACAGGTGGGCAAAGGGGATTCATGACCCTAACTTCTGGGTACTCAGACTTCCCCGAATTTCCATTAACATATAACCAACAAGAAAGGACTCAACAACTTCCCTTAATACGGAAATTACCCCGTCTATCATCGGGAACATCAATCCCTCCTTGCAATAATGGGCACAAATAGTATATCAACAATTAACTCCCTTCCTGCATAAGATCATATAACCCAACTAGATTTTCAATAAGAATCATGGGCCTACAATCGGCAACATTCAACCTCAATTATCAATTATCAATCAAAACCTCATGACTAATGACGACTTTCCCTTAAGAACGACATCACCCAATCCATCATCGGGCCAAATCAAGCACTAGTCACAAGTGGGTTACTCAGACTTTACCCCATCATAGATATTAAGGCTAAACATTACTACCAATCAACATGCATGGTTAAGATTTACCATCTACCAAGTTGACATTAAAAGATTTCACCATTGCAACCCAAAATTGGGGACCCAAAATTTTTGGGTCTCACCCATCATCAACATAGCCAATCTACTAAGCATGCTTCACAATATGAGTTCCCAACAATCACAAAAATAACTATTTAATGTTGGGGAACTTACCACAACTGAAGATTGCGAAAGGAAGAACGAAAATTGAAGCTTTTTGGATTCCAAAAATGGTGACCCACAAGACCTCCCGGTGAATGATGGCGGCGACGTGGAGAAGTGGTGAAGACGATGGGGTAAGAGGAGGAGAAGGATTTATGGGAGTTTGAAGGCTTTGGAGAGAATTATGATGGAGAATTGTGAGTGTTGTGGAGAAAATGGTGGAAAAAGGAGAGAGAGAGGCGGTCTTAAAAGAAAAAGAAGAAGAAGAGTCGGTCAGGTCATCTCCGAGTCAGGTCAGTCAATGGGTTAGGTCAATTAAAACTCAAATTTACCTTTTGTGCACCACGATATACGATTCGCACCAGATAAGGTGCGGACCGCATGGCGTATCACACATGCCCCTTTTTTCTCCCCTGGGTTTGCCCAGGCATCTGTTTCCTTGTGCGATAGAGGTGCGACATGCACTTGGGCTTGTGCGGCTCGCACAACCCAGCGCATGCCACCTCCATTTTTCACTTTTCATCTAGGCTTTCTATTTTGGTGTGCGATTGGCTGTGTGACATGCACAATTGCTCGTGCGGTCCGCACAGTCCCCTGCACAACAGGGTTCAACCATACTTAGTGCTCAATTTCATTTTCCACTTCATGAATCCCCTAAAAAAATAGAAACAACAAAAGTGAGGAAAGTGAAAGAAAAGACACTTGGGTTGCCTCCCAAGAAGTGCTTAATTTTACGTCACAGCTCGACGATGGTACCTCAATCCTCAAGCGTTATCAGAAGGAATGCTAATCCGATTAGTGGGGTCCTATTCCAACAAGGGAAATTTCTCCATTGACGCTTTAGAGATGCCATCAAGTTGTTCATCTTGCAATAAATCAACTGCGGACGCCTTGCACACTTCACACTCTCCAAGGGTATCATCCTCTTTTTCCTCAAATTCTATCACAGATATGACTCTCAAATCATCTGGGGGCTTAGTCAGTTGGCAAACATTAAAGGTCACTACCTCATCCCCCACTCAGAATTTGAGTTCTTCGAGTTTGACATTAACAAGGACCCTCCCGGTGGCTAGCAACGGTCCTCTCAAGATAATGGGCACCTTTACATCTACCTCACAGTACAAGATGACAAAATCCTTAGGAAGAATTAGTTTGTATACTTTCACGAGAACATCAAACAAGATTCCCACAGGGCGCTTAATCGACCTATCAGCCATCAATAGCCGCATAGAAGTGGGCTTGGGAGTGCCCAATCCTAACTTCTGAAAAATCAGAAGGGGCATCAAGTTGATGCTTGCCCCCAAGTCGCACAAGGCCCATCGGAACACAAACAAGCCAATCGTACATGGTATGGTGAATGCACCTAAATCATCCCTCTTCGTGGCCACATTGCTAGTCATCACCGCACTACAACTATGTGAAATCTCAACCATGCCTAATTCAACCACCTTTTTATTTTTAAGTAACTCTTTCATAAACTTGGAGTACCCTGGCATCTGTATTAAAGCTTCGACCAAAGAAATGTTTATAGACAGCTTGCTGAACATGTCAACAAACGTCATAAATTTTTGCTCTTCCTTCTTCTTATTTAGCCGATGAGGATACGGAGGGGGTCCTTTAGGTATTGTGGTTGGAATGGTATGTACAAGAGGAGGGTCTACCTTGTCATCAATGATTTCTTGGGGGGGTCTTGACCTCTTCCTTATCTTTATCACTCCTAACATTTTTTGGCTCACTCGATGCTTCAGGCTCTTTCCTTACCTCTGGGGTGTCAATTACATTCTCATGCTCCACCTAATCATCTCTTAGTTTCTTGCCTATTTCAACTATCAGCTCATTTGGTGGTGCGACCGGTTCCATAACGGGTTCCCTTATCTCACCGGTTGCTCGACCACTCCTAGTAACAACGACCATGAAGTGCTCGTTGCATTTAGGATTTGGAGTGGTGTCACTAAGAAGTGGCGTCCTTACCTTTGGAGTCATTTGAACAGTAAAATGATCCATTTGGGCCACAAGTTGTATGATGGAGGTTGAATGAGAACTCACGGTTCTGTGAAGTGTGAAGACTTCGCTTTTGAGCTCATGTACCCCATTGTGTGTTGTATCCACCTTTTTCAGCACCAAGGACAATATGTCCTCTAACTTGGAATGCTCGGGATTGCTTGTGGTTGGTTGGTTGAGGGAATTCGATTTGTTTGGGGTTGCATAAACACTTCAATGATTGTACCGCTCACTGTACCTGTCCCGATCATCTCACTTCCAACCTTGGTTCTCTTCCCTTGGGCGATAGTACCCAGGACGAGAACCCTCAGACACAAAACACAACTTCCCATCAACCACCATCATAAGCTCCTCATCACAGGCTCTTATTTCCGAGGTGTCTACTACACTCGCTCCCTTTGTACTAATCATATGCTTTGCCAAGAGGTTGATTTGGGCCATCATTTTGGCCATTGTTTCATCTTGAATTTTGCCTCTCTTTCGAATTTCATTGGCCAATATAGAGGGAGTTACTCCTGAGGTAGGTACATCTGCCTCCCGGGTATACCAGGCTTGATGAGTTTTCATCATCCGTTCTAACAAAGTTGAGGCAACAGGGTACGTCATGTCCATGAAAATGCCATCCCCGAGGCTATTAGCCATTGTTTTGTTCATAGAATCAATGACCGGTAGAAGTTTTAAAGCAAAACATTATCTGATAGCTCATGGTTAGGGCATAAAATAAGCATCTTCTTAAAGCGCAGCCAAGCCTCATGTAAGAGCTCGTTCGAAAGTTGCTTGAAGTTGGTGATCTCATCTCTTAATTTCATCATTCGGGATGGAGGAAAGAATCTCGAGGTAAATGCCTCAACCAACTTGGCCCAAGATGTGATGGATCCATCCAGCAATTCTTCCAACCACGTCGTGGCTTCCCCCATTAAAGAGAAAGGGAATAGGCACAATCGGATGGACTGACTCTTGGGAGATATTGTGGATGATGTATGGTTGGCAAATCTCCACAAAGTTCTAAATGTACCGGTTGGCGTCCTCATCGATAGCTCCACTAATATCCCCTTCATTTGAATCAAATGGAGCATGGTGCTTGTCACATGGAAGACAACATTTCCAACCGTTGGAGGTAGGCGGATTACACCTACACCTCTGTGCATCATTGGCTCAGCAACGTTGGCATTGTCGAAGCCGCCAATGTTCTCATTGTCCTCGGCTTCTTCCATAGCCGACCTGCTCAATCAACACTCAAAAACAACAAAAAGTAAAAGAAAACAAACACTATCAAGTTGACTTCACACGATGTGATTGAATTAATGGTATCATCTAAATGTTTCTCAACCAAATAGACGAATTTCCTTTTCAATTCTCTCAAACTTGAAAAGGTGAACTATCTTATTTCAATCCTAAACATCGAGTAGATTAATCTAGTTACAGCATTAATCATAAGACGAGAGTTGGTAGTCTCGAATCCTCGTAGTTAATCAACTTTCCCGGTTTTAATCTCTTTGTTCAAGCAAATAAAACCTAGGTATGTTCTAATGTTTGCAACCATTAGAAAACGTAAATAACGAATGATTAACCACGTGACAACATATAAATTTAACCCAACGCTACTCGAAATCTACATTGTGACTCTTGCCATGGATCCCACAACCCTAGTTGTAGGGAGTTTAGCCACTCATGCTAGCAAAGCAAAGTAAAGAAAGACCAGTATTCATATGAGAAGAAGGAATTCTTACAATAGAAAATTAATACTTTACTTTGAACTTCGTAAAATCCGAGCACCAATGGTGAAAATCCCAAGAAGAATGGAAAGAGAGCAAGAAAACGTATTTGTCTCGTGTTTTCCTCTCCAAAACTCGTCCAAACGTTCCACAAAATATTAGTTAATGAGTCCCTTAAAATAACCCTAACACTGGGTATTTATAGTAGTCCAGGAAATAAAGTCCAAAAATAGAATTTTTGGAGTCCCGCTTCGCGTTGACGGGTCGCTTGATGGACCGTCACCCATGCGACTGGCCGTCACTCCAAGCCGTCGCCACTATCCAGTGATGCCCTCCTTTAGCTCTAACTTAACGGTTTGGCAGACGGGCAGTCACGGGTGTGACGGGCCATCACGCCAACCGTCGCCACTATCTAGTGCCTCCTTTAGCTGCTGCTAGGTTTGGTGGCTCCCCTGACGGCCAGTCACCTGTCTGACGAGCCGTCAGGCCCTCCGTCAAGCCTAACCCGTGTAACTTAGCTTGAGTATTTTTCACTTCCCTTTTATCCTTGTCTCCATTTCCTGCAAATACAACATAAAAACATCAAAAACCACAAAAGTTGCTTGAAAACTTGCGAGTATTCTTAGGTAAAGGCGTCAAATGTGCCGTAGAATCCCGGCACATCAACACCCTCAACTTAAAACGTTCGCTTGTCCTCAAGCAACATGACAACAAAAACAAAATGACGACTCAACTAAGAATACAAACACATCTCTTTAGCAAATCATGGCCACTCAACAGTCTATTAAATTTAAATCAAGCCCCCCCGGTAGTACACAAATGTGTGAAACGCTAACTTGCGAGGATCCAAACATGTCATTCCGTAATGATAGAATATTCTACATACACACACAACAGCTATCCCAACAGCCAATAGATGATACAGAAATCTCGGTGCCCTCACCACAAAGAAGTCCCACACACAAGATTTGGGACTAGGTAAGGCGCTCACACTCACAAACGATTTCAAACAATGCACATGCGATGCCATAAGCTTGCCCTTGCTATTCTATTTCAGTTTTTCAGAAAGCCACTCAGGATCACTACAGGACTTGTTTTGGCTTGTAATGAGGCTTCGGGTGCAGGTAGGATACGTTTGGGGAATAGTGACTAAACCCTCCTTGGAATCACCGACCTACTATTTCCACTTAACTTTACTTCGTCCATCCTTATTCAACTCCAAATTCCCTTCTTTCTAGCTACAGGTGCGGCCTCTTTCTTTTGACAATTTTTTTATTTTTTTTTCTTTTTCGTTTCTTTTTCTTTCTTTTCTTAGGCACACACCCGAAATTTTCATTCTATCCACAACCAATCTCATCCATCCTATTTTTCTTATCATTTACCTCTATAGTAGCCACCCTCAACTTAGGCTGATTGCCTGAGTTGAGGTGCACGATGTCCAAGGAAGGACCAGGGCCAAAATAGGGATTCAAAGTTAAAAAGAAACGGTGACAGGTTATTGAAAGAATAGGGTAAGTTATGTCTCAAACAGGGATCAAAGGGATTATTTGCATTTGGACGGTCTTATAGGCTAAGTGGACTGCACACAAAAAGGGCATGTGATCCTTGCCTAAGCAACCAACTTCAAGCTTAACAAAATAGACCGGGCAAGTTCTAGATGCATGCACAGATTAAGAGTTTATAACAATAAGCTCACACACACTTGGCACCAAGAAACCATACCACTACCAACTATCAAAACATCAGCTCGGCTTAAGCATAACTATTGCAATCACAACCACACAATGACATTCAAGGATCCAGAACAGTCAATCGTTTCAAACATAAGTACAAAATCAACTTTTTTAGAGGGGGCTCCTTTTAGTTCAACTTTCAAAAAAAATCCATGCTTGCTACAGACATCACAACACAACCAAAATTTAAACGACAACCTAAACATGCCGGTTCTACTAGATAGCACACCGAAGGAAAAGAAACACGACAACAAAAACTTCCGGTGGTAGTACTCCTAGCAAAAGAATTTAGCATTGTCCTCAATGCTCAAGGAAACAGATATTCAGAACAAAGGCATAGGGGTACCTGGGAAACCTAGGTTTCCGTACGTGGCTCATCAACATCTGGATTCTCTCCAGACTCCGGTACTGCACTGGATGATGCTCCACCTGCTTGGGCACGCACTCTTTCCAGTCGTAGATGCTCATCTACTACCGACCGCTGCTTCGCAACCTCTAACTCGTCCTCCTCAGCTGATATCTTTTTGTGCTTCCTCTTATTTGACTTCTTTACCCCACTTTCACCTACTTGGGGTTCATTAATTTTCAGTGGCCGACCCATCAAATCCACTATCGTGGTTTCTTCGTCCAAGTCCACAAACTCTGAAGTCTCATCATAAAGCGCTTTTTCTTGCTTGAGGACGGTGATATCATTTTTCACCTTCTTCAGTTCCACATCAAATCTTGCCAGGTCCAGGATGCTCATTTCGTTTAGCCTTGCCTCCATCCGGGTTTCCATCGCATCGACCCTTGCACGCAGCCCCTCAAATGGCTTCAGAGCCTTCCGTATTGCTTCATCAATGGTGGGTTTGAACAAGTCCGTCCAAGCGGCAATTTGTTTATCCAACTGTTTCTGCTTCTGCACCATTTTAGCAAAATTTCAGGGATTCATGTGATATTCCGGTGGTAGAGGAGGCCTTGCCGCAGTGCCAGAGCTTTCGACAGTAGCTCTCGTTGTTTGTGAAGTCTTCGGATCAAACACCACAAGTGGCATCTCTGTGCCTGATGGAGTGTCGGTTGCCTCGAAGGTGGTTGTGGTTGGTTCCTCGAAGATCTGAGGCTTATGAATCCTCATGTCAAACTTAGTGTCATCCTTTGATTTGTCAATATTTTGCGTGGATGACGCTGTCACTTGCTCATCAATACCATCCAATATCGGCACCTCTGCACTCCTGCATAACTTAGTAACCAGACAAGGGAATGGCAAAGAAGAAGTAGTTTTTATGGCTCTGGTCCGCATCTCGTCTGCAATTATCATTCTGAAGTTGATGACGTAACCGGCTATCAAACTCTCTACAAGTATGGCTCTTCCCTCATCCAAATTAGCGTCTCCGCCTGTTGGAAATAGCCTGTACCGCACAACAGCCCACCAAAACTTTGCTACAAAGCTTAGTGATTGCTTCGATATCCGTCCCCTCTGAGTTAGCCAAGATGGTGAGCCATCAGTCAATGTCCGTGCTAGCCATGGTCTCTGCGAGTATATGTTGGCAATTTTGTCATGAAACTCCGGCATATCAGGTGGAGGAATGTATTCAGGACCGAAGAGGACTCTGTTAATCGTCTCTCGGGAGATGTCTACTTGTTTACCCCGAACCGGTACCAGGTCCTGCCTTGGTGCTGATTTAACCCATTTTCCTTTCTCACATTTGCTCTCCAACAGTACCAAATAGTTGGCATAGAATTCCTGGACCAGTTCTGGATAATAGAATCCCGGAGGTGTGCTCATCCACTCAAGCTGGTACCTCTGAAACTGTGTCTGAAGAACTGGGTATTCTGGTAGATCCGTGGTAATGATTTGCACTTCTTCAGCTATCGATCTTTTGTGGCTTCTCGACATTGTTTTGGTAAGACCGTCAAGATAGTGCTTTTGAGCACCCTCAAATGCCCACCGGATCGATTCTCTATCCATGGGTGCCTTCCCTGCATTTTTGGTAGTTTCAGTACCACTTACATCCTCCGGATTGGGGCTGGAGCTACCACTTTCTTCAGATCCACTATCACTCCCCGACCTACTACTAGATGACCCACACTCCTCTTCCGACTGGGAGACTTGGGTGTTTCTTCATTTGGATAGCCTAGTCTGGTAAGTCGGGGCTTCAACTGCTTCTTCTTCGCTACTCGATTCATCTATTAGGGTCCGAGTGGTAGCGGTCCTTTCTTTCTTCTTTTGTGCTTGACCGCGAGGTGGTTGTTGTTTGGGGGCCATGTACCTGCACGTGAACAAGTTCAAACACATGAGAACAGGAAAACACTCAACTATTGCCACTGTGTCGGAGTGCGGTTTGGGTGACGGTCAGTCACATTGGTGACGGACTGTCACACCGGCCGTCACTTTAAGACAGTGAACTGTTTATTATTGACGGTTTGGATGATAGGCAGTCACGTGTGTGATGGGCCGTCATGCCAACCGTCACTTTAAGACAGCGTGTTTTACTTTCTTTGAGGCATTTCCTCGAACACCTTGTGCTCTATTCGGGGTTTTCCCATTTTTTGTGGGATTTGGTTTCACAAGGTCACCACCCATCATGTATTTAATCTCATGGGTTACTCAAGACTTCACCCATGTTAAGTTTTACGATTTCAAACAACAACACCATTCATACCCAACAACATTTACATTATCACCCTTTCACACATATACAAACCCAACAATTTCCTCCGGTATTCCTTCATAATGCTACTCAAATAATCCCAACAAGGAAGAGTTTAGAATCATACCTTGATTTTGTTAGTGAGAAGAAAACTTCTATTCCTTTATGATTTACAAGAACCGATGGACAACCCTATTCTTCGACGGGGAATTGTTGGTTCTTGCATTTTGGAAGAATGGTGAAAGACGACGGGGATGTGGGATTTGCTTGGGGAAGAGAGGATTTTTGTTTTAATGGAGGGTTGGAGCTTGAGAGTAGAATATCAGTGGGATGGTGATGAAGATGATTTAATAAATTTGGGTGGGTCGGGTTGGTTTTGGGTCGGGGCACACAACAATTAAAACTTACCTGATGTGGTGGCCGAAGTGACGGTCCGTCAACAACTTGGCGGTCCGTCACTTGGTGCGTCTCACATAGACAGTGAGCCTTTGTGAGTGCCTTGGTGACGGCCTGAGATGACGGTCCACCAAGTCTGTGACGGTCCGTCACTCTTACCGTCACTACCAAACAGTGGGGATAAATATTTGTCAACATGTGACGGTTTGTGTGACGGTCCGTCGTACAGTTGACGGCCCACCAACAGGAACCGTCACTCGTAGACAGAACATGCTGTTACTTCTACCTTTTTTTACCTGCACACTCAACGCACAAATTAACCAATTCTAACAAATCAAATTTTTCTAAGACCATAATACAACAACAATTCATGGGTTGCCTCCCATACAACGCCTGATTTAACGTCGCGGCACGACGCGGGTGTCTTGATTACTCAGACTTCATCAAGATACACCAGAGACAGAACATGTACCTCCTCCGGGAGGCCCAGATATTGCTTTACCCTCTGCCCATTGGCTTTGAACAACTCACTTTCTTTGAGGCATTTCCTCGAACACCTTGTGCTCTATTCGGGGTTTTCCCATTTTTTGTGGGATTTGGTTTCACAAGGTCACCACCCATCATGTATTTAATCTCATGGGTTACTCAAGACTTCACCCATGTTAAGTTTTACGATTTCAAACAACAACACCATTCATACCCAACAACATTTACATTATCACCCTTTCACACATATACAAACCCAACAATTTCCTCCGGTATTCCTTCATAATGCTACTCAAATAATACCAACAAGGAAGAGTTTAGAATCATACTTGAAAAGGTGAACTATCTTTTGTTTCTCAACCAAATAGACGAATTTCCTTTTCAATTCTCTCAAACTTGAAAAGGTGAACTATCTTATTTCAATCCTAAACATCGAGTAGATTAATCTAGTTACAGCATTAATCATAAGACGAGAGTTGGTAGTCTCGAATCCTCGTAGTTAATCAACTTTCCCGGTTTTAATCTCTTTGTTCAAGCAAATCAAACCTAGGTATGTTCTAATGTTTGCAACCATTAGAAAACGTAAATAACGAATGATTAACCACGTGACAACATATAAATTTAACCCAACACTACCCGGAATCTATATTGTGACTCTTGCCATGGATCCCACAACCCTAGTTGTGGGGAGTTTAGTCACTCATGCTAGCAAAGCGAAGTAAAGAAACACCAGTATTCATATGAGAAGAAGGAATTCTTACAATAGAAAATTAATACTTTACTTTAAACTTCGTATAATCCGAGCACCAATGGTGAAAATCCCAAGAAGAATGGAAAGAGAGCAAGAAAACGTATTTGTCTCATGTTTTCCTCTCCAAAACTCGTCCAAACGTTCCACAAAATATTAGTTAATGAGTCCCTTAAAATAACCCTAACACTGGGTATTTATAGTAGTCCAGGAAATAAAGTCCAAAAATAGAATTTTCGGAGTCCCGCTTCGCGTTGACGGGTCGCTTGACGGACCGTCACCCATGCGACTGGCCGTCACTCCAAGCCGTCACCACTATCCAGTGATGCCCTCCTTTAGCTCTAACTTGACGGTTTGGCTGATGGGCAGTCACGGGTGTGACGGGCCGTCATGCCAACCGTCGCCACTATCCAGTGCCTCCTTTAGCTGCTGCCAGGTTTGGTGGCTCCCCTAACGGTCAGTCACCTGTCTGACGAGCCGTCAGGCCCTCCATCAAGCCTAACCCGTGTAACTTAGCTTGAGTATTTTTCACTTCCTTTTTGTCCTTGTCTCCATTTCCTGCAAATACAACATAAAAACATCAAAAACCACAAAAGTTGCTTGAAAACTTGTGAGTATTCTTAGTTAAAGGCGTCAAATATGCCGTAGAATCCCGGCACATCATGTACCAAATAGGTCTAGATGACTAGGGGTGCATTTCCGATGGGGAATTTGCTATAGGATAGGGTAATCTCTAATTCACTCAAATTCTAACCTAGTGACACGGGTAGCGTTGGTCATAAGTGTGGAATGCTATCTCTCGATCAACATCCATATATCCGATGATTTTGGTTAGAACATCATTTGGTGTGCTAAATAACCAACCAATATCTGCTTGGAGAGGTTGTCCTATTTCTAGCTCGGACCCTTAAATGGAAGATTCCGTGATTAGAGCTATGTCTAGCCTCCAATCTATGTGGATTCCCAAGTACCCACTAGCAATTTCACATCCACAACTACAAAATTCTCTCTCGAGCAACTAAGCAGCCAAGTAAGGTATATTCTTGTTTGCAACCTCCAATTATTAGATTAAAACATGGTGAAATCACTAGACCCACATCAGATAAGCAATTATAAGAGTGATTTAGCAACACCCACACCCATTAGCTACACACCCATCATCAATACACCCCTAGACAAGAGAAATTAGCCATTCATAGAAGGGGGAGAAGATATACCAGCTGGGTAAATCAAATTCCCATCCATTGTAGTTGATTCTCAAGTTCTAAAGTCAAATTAGCACACAATTTGTTAACCAAAAGATTGGATTGAAAACCCTCTCTCAATGGAGATGGAGAAAAGTGTTTACAAGCCAAATATATCTCAAAATTCTCTACTCTAAATTCTATATACAAAATAAGCCTAAAATTGCCTTTTATATGTCCCCAAAATTGTCACATAAATTTTAGGACAAAATTGCCCTTCGAGTGGTGTGCGACGCGCTGTGCGGTTCACACATCACAGTGTGCGCATCATACAATGGCTTCAGGTTCACCAGTGAATTCAATCGCTTTAGTAGGCCTTGTGTGGAGGGTGATGCATTTTGCACCACGAGATGTGCGCATCGCATGGCAACCGCATACTGTAGCAGAATCTTCAGTCATCTTTGTAGCTTTATGCGGAGGAGGTGCGAACTGCACCTCGACTTGTGCGTGTCGTACATCCACTGCATCGCTCGGCAGATTCTCCAGCTTTCCTCAACTCTTCACACTTAGCTCCTTTTTGGCTCTTTTTGGGTTCATATTTTTGTTTCTCCTCTTCTATCCAAAGTACCTGCATAGACATCAATAAAGGTCATAAGAACCTCTAAATAAATTCAAAACATAGCAATAATTCATAAATATAGGTTCAATAAGTTGGTATGTTACCGACTTATCATCTTCCTAAGACCTTGGGAAAGTATGACTCTATTTGGGTCATCATGGACAGGTTGACCAAGTCAGCTCATTTCATTCCAGTTAGGGTGGACTATAATTCACAGCAGTTGGCCAAGATTTATGTAAGGAGATTGTGAGACTTCATGGGGTGCCACTCTTCATCTTCTCAGATAGAAGTACTCAGTTTACTTCCAAGTTCTAGGCAAGTTGCACGAAATGTTGGGCACGCAACTCACTTTCAGTACATCTTTTCATCCTTAGGGAGACGGTCAGTTAGAGAAGATGATTCAGGTATTGGAGGACATGATGAGAGCATGTGTGATTGATTTTGGGGGACATTGGGACCAGTTCCTACAGTTGTGTGAATTCTCACACAACAACAGTTATCACTCCAGTATTGATATGCCAGTATTCGAGGCACTTTATGGGAGGGGATGTAGATCACTCATAGGGTGGTTTGAGGCAGACAATGTGAAACCTTTGGGCATAGACATGGTGAGGGAATCACAAGAAAATGTCAGGGGTATTCAAACCAAGTTGCTAGCCACCCAAAGTAGGCAGAAAGAGTATGTAGACCGCAAGGTAAGAGACATGGCATTTCAGGTTGGTGAACAAGTGTTGTTGAAGGTGTCACCAATGAAAGGGGTAATGCAATTCAGGAAGAAGGGCAAGCTTAGCCCTCGGTATATTGGTCCATTCGAGGTTCTCGAGATTGTAGGGCCAGTGGCTTACAGGTTAGCACTGCCACCCAGTTTGTCCAGGGTCTACCTCATCTTTTTTGTATCCATGCTGAAGTGATACCATGGGGATAGGGAGTACATTATTAAGGGGGATTCGATCTTGCTAGATAAGGATCTTCAGTACAAGGAGGAGCTGATTACGATTCTAGATCAGGATGTCTAGAAATTAAGGAAAAAGGAGATCAGATCGGTCAAGGTTCAATGTAAGCATCATTCGGTTGAGGAAGCCACTTGGGAAACCGAGAAGGACATGCGGTACAAGTAACCTTACTTGTTTGAGGATTAAGGTACTACCATTTTCTCTCTTTTAGCTCATCTTTTTTGGGTTTGATTGTTCGGAGATGAATGATGGGTAAATTAGTATATGTTATAACGACATATTCCATCGTTATGGGTAAACCATTTGTGCAAAGTTTTGGGTTAGAAAACTTTTGAGTTTAGGAGTTGGAAATTTTAGGCTAGACTAGTCTCGGATGGATTCTAAGTGAGGTATGGTCTGGGATAATCTGAGAAAGGATTGGATAAAATATCTTATATTGAGATAGTTTTCTATTACCTAAGACATTAAGGAGTCTGGTGGCCTTTTCGGAAGTGAATTTGGGTGAGTAGAACTCCTGATATCAAAGTTGACGTGAAAGGGTTGATTTGGAACGTCAGGTTTTGAAGTGTGTTGTAAAATGGGAAACATTGGGAGATTTTCCGAGATTTTGTTCCGCGGAAACCCTATAGCGATTGACACCATGCTATAGCGATGACCGCTATAGTGGAGAAATTCTCGCTATAGCAAAAGTCAAGGCAGTCAGCATTGCCATAGCGGGTGGGTTCCGCTACAACGGTGCCGCTATAGCGGTATGGGGACCGCTATAGTGGAGTAAGTCACTATAAATGCAAAAACTTCCCCATAAATATTCAGAAATTCTCAAGAATATTTTGGAGAAGGACAGAGGAGAATTGGGCAATTTCAACTCGGATTTCCACCATTTTTCTTTCTAAAGGTAAGGATTTTACTTTTCTATTTTAGTAGTTTGATTCTTGGGTATTAGAATCAATAATTGCAGGCTTAGGGGAAGATTTGGGTTGACCTAAGAAGGTATAACTCGATGGAAAAGAAGATTCTAGGGTGTAGAATTCTTGGGTCTTATTTATTGTTGGTCAATTATGATCTATTCACCATAATTTGCTTAATAAATCCATAAAAAATGGTAGTTTTAGGCGAATTAATGGTGGGAAAGCCCTGGATGGGTGGAATGATCATGGTTTGGCCGGAGGATTAGCATTTGAGTATAATTTGGGTATTATTAGGCCATTTTGACTGATTATAGTATATTTTGTAATCATTTTTAGACCAAGAACAAGCGAAAGTTTAGGAAAACGAGAAGGCTCCAGTCCAGTAGAGCATTCAAGATATTTGAGGTAGGTGATGGTTGTTGTTTTCCCAATTATAATATGTGTTCATGTAACTGTCGCTTAGTATTATATGTGCATTGCATGGTTAGGGAATGAAATTATGAATGTCTAAATATTCGATTGTCAATCATGTGAAATGAACCTGTTTTTGTTGCTTGTTGGTTTACAAGTGTAATTTTGTTCATTAATTATTGATTGTTGGATTGTGTATGACATTTGATTGGCTTGGGTATCACGCCTAGTATGGTATACTTATTGGTTGGCTCGAGTATCACACCTGGTACGGGATACATATTGGTTGGCTTGGGTACCACGCTTGGTACAGGTTCTATAACTGTTGGCTCGGGTACCACGCCTGGTACGGATTTATTTATACTTGTTGATTGTGTTTTGTTGATGGTTTCATGAGTGGACCAGGTTAATCATTGAAACTATTATTGTTGTATATTGGTCTATGAGAAGCCGGGTAGTTGTACTTAAATATGGGATTGTTACTTGTGTAGACCAAAAATTGCATGTTGAACACTTAGATGTTGTCCTAGGGATCCTTGGTTGGTCTGGGTTACTTGAAAAGGGTGGTCTTATTTGCATTTGTTGTGGTGGTGGTGGTTGTTGGACCTATTTCATGTAGTTGGTAAGTTAGAAGAAAGATTAAGAGTCTATGATTATATTGTTGGATTGTTTATACATATTTGTCTTACTTTACTAAGCTTTGGTTTATTGTTCATATGTTATTTATGGGAGCTAGCCGACGATCCTACCAGTACATTATATTATGTGTACCAGTACTATACTTGCTTTTCGTTTGTGAGTACAGGATATATTCCGGCGGCTGCTACGCGACCTTAGTTGTAGTCCCGGCATTTTCAGAATTCAAGAGTGAGCTGCTTCTTTCGGGCTACCATAGTTTTGTCTAGCATATTTTTAGTCCATTGTTTTGGGCTTAGATTTTCTTGTTTTTGGAGTTGCATCCCCGTTCTCTAGATATTAGTAGATGTTTTGGTACACGACCTTCGGATTCTAGGGGTAGTTTTTCGCAGGATCTTGTTTATTAGTATTTTTGGCTATGAATGCTAGTTTAAATTAATGCAACTTGTTTTGTGTCGTTAGTTTCACTAAGGGTTGATTGAGTTTTTGGTTCGCTCATCGGGGAGTTATGGGTGGGTGTCACTCACAGCGGTTTGTCTCGTGACAACAATATATATTTTAAGATAAGTACACATAAATTGAAGTTTGGATTTACACACTAGATTACTGTGGCAGAAATAGCTGATCCACATTTTGATTTCAATAATTTTAAGTTTTGACTGTTTGAGAATTTAATAGATCATATTGATATTGATGAGAACGAACTTTTTAGTAAATTTTTTTATGTTGTTCCTATAATTGAATTTTTTAATAATTTTTTTGTGAATATTTTATATAAAAAAAAAGGTGACAGATGTCATAAAACAAGTTATTTGTCATGGTGAAAAAAGTTATTTGTCATGGTGAAAAATATACTCATCGACTCTAAAGTAATAAAATCTGTCAGTTTATGAATATTGTTGTCGAGGATCATGAGTAAGATTGTGATTCAATAACTAATTTTTTATATAATTCAGTAATATTATTATGTAATAAGTGTTTTTCATGTAGAAGGAACATTATTATAACAACTTTTTGACTAGAATTTGTTAAATAAATCATGCCACACTTGCACAATTCAATTGATCAACATGTCATTGTGATTACGCTGTTTATACGAGCGCGTAATTTTCAAGATTTTTCAGTTATCTTGTTTACATTTCAGATATTGTGTTTGAGTTAAAAAATTTACTACAATAACATTAAATTATTGTTCGCAAGAAAATATTCTACACATAATACTTGGTGTTTCTTCTAGCTTTGGATTAATTCTGGTCTATCTCAAGCCAATAATTTTAAATTCAGGTTTGTTTTACGCTAATACATTTATGCTGATACTAAAAAAAATCATCAACATAACTAATACAAACTTAAAAAATACAGATTAGGAAGTGTGTCTGAAGCTACCTCTGTGATGAATAGTCAAGCAAATTCTCAGCATAGACTTTCTATTTTTGAAGAGTTGGTTGCTAAAATTTTCACGATCCAAAATCTGAGATTATGATGGTACCTACCCTAACTCAACCTTAGTAGGTAAGTCAACTCTCCAACACAACACTTACGTCAAATAAAAACATAAATAAGATAACATATTAATTTATTCAAAAATTGCATATTATTCCCTTTCATAAATAAAAACACAATACACAATATAATTTCCAAGATTCAGTGTCACATATACAAGAGCACCTAACACAAGAAAAGAAACTGATAAATTTGATATATCATTGTCCTAAACATAAACAATAGGAAATAAATATAGAGAGGAACACGTGTCAAGTCTCCAGAGGCAAAATCTCGCTACCAATCTGAATCACAAGGACCATGATGGCAACTCGTACTAGGATCTGTATCGGAAAAGATGCAGAAAATGTAGGTTGTAAAAATTACTAGTATTCAGTAGGCATCATAGATCGACTGAACTAAAGCAGTTACTATATTGAATAAAAAATATTAAAATAACTCTGCAATTTAATAATGACAGCCAATAAAGAACACTTCAATGCATAACAAGGATAAATGAATGATGCAATGCAATGCGATAAAATGCAATGGTCAATGCCTATTGATATACATCCCTCCATAGTGACATAATGTGATGTAGGACCCATTTAGGAATCGTGAGGTCCATATATTGCACTCGGAACCTTTTTGTGTTGGCGAACATCATCTCTCTCAATATAATTGCTCAAAATCGAACCAGGGTCAAAATCAATATTTTCTTTCCGTAATTTTATACTAGTAATACATGAGTAAGAATTTGTATTAATGATCAACAATAATAAAATAAATGCAAATGCAATAAATATAGATACGTGTATTTCTCAACTCAAGTCACAAGCTAAGAGTCTCAATATCAATAAAGTTTCTTAATAATGCATGTAGGCCACACATTCTCTTTTAAGAATGTGTATGCATGATCAATAACAATAAAATAAATATAAATGCAATCAATATAGATATGTGTATTTCTCAACTCAAGTCACAAGCTAAGAGTCTCAATATCAATTAAGTTTCTTAATAATGCATGTAGGCCACACATTCTCTTTTATTTCATTTATTTTCCATATCATGCCTATCATGACAAATCAAATCCTCATATATAAAATGAAGCATGAAACAACTTTAAAATACAATATACAAATCAATCTTTGCAAGTCTCAAGCCATTCATCGGCATAAACTCTAATTCGCATAATAATATCAATTCATCTTATGAATTACTTTAACCCAATGATTCCCTCACCTAGTAACATATTTTACTCGATAAGTCCCCACCCAAGATAAGTCCGAAGAAGAGTAAGTTATAACCTACCTCGAAGTCGAATCGTAAACCACCAACGATCACAATATAGCCTTTCCCTTCCATATAGCCTCGGAACGCTCTCAGTCTATTGAAAATTCATTAATATCCATATCTTAGCATAAATGTTTGGATTAAATTTGGGTCAAAAAGTCAATCCATGAAATCCAATGATAAAACTAGAAAAAAATTCAAAATTATTTTATCCATAAGATAAGAAAATCAAATATGAAATTTCACTAAAAATAAAGCTCAAATCGAATCTCAAATCATCAATTTACACTCTCTTAAATTTTGAAAAAGAAGATCCAAAAATTTAATTCTTATACACAACAATTCGATAAAATTAACAATGAAACATTAGAGATTTAACAAAATAAAGGATAGAAACTTACTCCCAAAAGAATTCTCGAAAACCCTTGAAAAATTACCTTAATCCGAGCTCTAGAACTCCTACAAATAGAAAATAAAACTTAAGTTCAAAATGGGGAAATTAATTTGTCCAGCTACAGTTCCTTCATTACGATTGCAAAGGATTGTCGCGATCGCGACCATGACCCATATAACACCTTGGATTCTGAATCAGCATTTGGACAACACTTAGAGCTTGATTTCAGCTGATTCCAAATCTCTACAGATAGGGTCACGAATCGTTGGATGACCCATGACTCATGGACCCAGTCGTGGGATCCTTCAATTTTCACTAGTAGGCAACGCGTTGACCCATGGTCTATGGAGGGGCTCACGACTTGTGGGCCACTCATGAGTTTTGTCCAGTGAACTATTGACACCTCTTCTAACCCAACAAATTGGGTCATGACTTGTGGAAGGTTCCATAAATTGTGAACCTAACTCGTGAGATTGGTCCAGAGACACTAAGGTTTTTGCCAAGAAATGAAGAATTGATTCATGATTCATGGACCATCTCACGACTCGTGAGGTGAGTCATCTGATGAGTTTTTCCTGCACTTTTTAAAAGTTAAGCGAGGGATAGTTTAGTCCTTTTCTTACCCCAAGGTCTCTCCCCATGTCATTTAAACACCCAAAAGGGGTTATTCCACCCAGAATCATAGATCTTTCTCTAAAGATTACTCTCCAGATACTAAGGCACCTAACCTAGGGTTTCAAGCAAGCAAGATCATAGAAGCTCAAGCAAGAATACTTCACAAGGTTTTCCCTTCAGATTTCTTCTCCTTGTAGGTATGTAAGGTTATCATAGTGAGGAACCTTGTTCTTCATCATGCCCCACATCTAAAGTTTCAGTTTTAGTTGGATTAAAGCTGGGGTTCTTACCCAAAGTCTCTTATTTCAGATTCTCTATATCTTGAATTGTTTATTTTTAATCCTATTGTTGAAATTATTATGATTTATACCATTGGTGATCATTGATTGTTAGACAGCCTATAAGATGAAGAGATATAGATCGACAAGTTTGCAGAAGTAAGGGAATGGAAGATAGATTATTTAGATCAGTCTCTGCCTGAGAAGATAGTACAGTATGTGATTACTACAATCAGCCCTCTAATAGCAACAGAGAACTTGACAGGACAATTTGGATGTTAGAGCAGAAGGGACATTTTTCAGTAAAGAGTGCTTGGCATTACATAAGGTACAAGGAGGAGAAGAAGGAGATCTATAGATATTGTGGAGCAATAAGCTGCTATTTAAAATTTCTTTGACTCTCTGGAGGGCATGGAAGTTCAGGTTGCCTATAGATGAGTTGGTGAAGAGAATGGGAATAAGTTTTTCTTCTAGATGCTACTGTTGTCCACACCCACAAATGGAGACAATGTCTCATGTTTTCCTAACCTCCCCGATAGTTGCAAAGCTATGGGTAACTTTTGCTACATGTGCAGGTATCAACAAGGAGGGACTACAACTATCGCAACTCATTACTAAATGGTGGACAGTGAAAGTTCATGCAAAGATCCAACAAGTTATGAAGGCAATTTCAAGCATCATCATCTGGGAATTATGGAAGAGGAGAAATACACTAAAACATAGAGGGATGGTGAGTTTCAGCAGACTGGTACATCAGGTAAACAATGACATCTGGCTATTGGTAAAAACTATGTTCCCAAGATTAAGGAACATTCCTACTCAGTGGCCAAGAATAGTGAAATACCTGGAAAATCACTAACCAATACTATATTATAGAAAGATTCAATGGAAGCCACCTCTTATAGGCACCATCAAGTGCAATACGGATGGTGCTAGTAGAGGCAATCCAGGGAGAAGTTCGTATGGTTTTTGCTGTCGAATCAACTTTAGAGAATTACTTTTTGCACAAGGGGTTGTCATTACAGTTACTACCAACACATAAGCAGAAGTTGTTGTAATAAGAGAGGCTATGGCATTTTGTGTGGCTGAAGGTTATGAAAGGTGCATAGTTGAAACATACTCTTTACTAATGCAGGAAGTTGTAACAGGAGAATGAAAAGCACCTGTCATGCCCCGAGCTTACCCCCTGGACGTAACACGGGACCCAAGATCACAAGTGATCTCAAGATAACCCTCTGGCATTAGCATGACTTAAGCAAACATAAATAAAATCAACTGAAGCAATAAATTGAAGAGATAAGCAAACTGAACCATTAATAGATCAAGTCTAAACATATCAGAATCCGAAACTCAAATACAGAACCTCTAACTATGTCTGAGAAACCTCTATACTGAATAATGAGTTGTTGGGACAAGACCCCAGCTAACTCCAAAAAACTAAGAAGAAATCCATAAAGAAGCTAAACTAATACTGGTCCTCGAAGAATGAGGACTCACCACTCAAGGCTGGAATACCCGCTAACCTTTAGCCACGAATCTGAGATCGAGAGACTGAATCTGCATCATAATAGGATGTAGCACAAAGGAGTATGTGGTAAGTACTATAGAATGTACTGAGTATGCAAGATATGCATAAATATAGTAAAACATGATAAAAACATACTTGAAAACATATTTAAAACTGAGTTCATGCATAACTGAAGAAGTCGTAAGTAAATATCATAGTTTGAATAGTAAGCATGAGATAGAAGTCAAACCTCAAAAAAATATATCATAAAATTTAGAAAACATAAAAAAGGCATTCATACTGGAGTTTCTTATAACCGACAATAGACCATGTGAGCTACATGAAATTCATTTTCATAAATAACTGAGGAAACACTCTCAACTAACGAGGACTCCCTTTACATATACGTAAAGGGCACTCTCAACTAATGAGGACCTTCTTCCATAAGCATGAGGGGACACTCTCTACTAACGAGGATCCTCTTTCACAAACATGAGGTGACACTCTCAACTAACGAGGTCCTTCTTTCATAAATGGTAGGAGACGCTCTCTACTAACAAAGACCCTCTTACATAAACATAGGATGACACTCTCTACTAACGAGGTCCTTCTTTCATAAACGTGAGGAGATGCTCTCTACTAATGAGGACCCTCTTACCCCACGTTGGTAACGTAGTTTTGGACTTGGGTTACTTAGACCCTCATCGTTCGGTGCTAAATACTAATACCAAAATATACATATAGCTCATATAATACTTATGAAATATCAAGTGTCAAAATTATTGGAAAGCATAAGGGCATGTCTAATATCATGCAAATTCAAATCATAAATTCTTAAAAACTTAGCATAATCATAGTTCAAAACATATTTTTCTTTCTAAATTCATACTTAAAAAATTAGGCATGAAATTTCCATAAGGTACTTGAGATCATAATATCAATGCATGAAATTGAACTTAAAATCCATAGAGGAATCATGAGAAAACACTTAATAGAAAATCCCAAGATGATTGAGTAAGGACCCCGACTTAGAAATCCACAACTTGAAAGGAATCATGCTAGAAATCAACTTTAATGCATGGGATTTTGAAATCACCTAAGTAACCTTAATCAAATCATAAATTAATAATGAGGGACCATGAATTTATGCTTAGAAACTGATTTCATAAGTTTTCTCCAATTTAGATCAAAACTCTAATTTCACAAGTTCATAATTCAAAATAAGAATTGGGGGTTTGGGGCACAAGGGTGAAAGGAACTCATTCTTGAATACCCACATACCTGAACTTGAAGCTTTCTTAACTTGGGACTTGAGGATAGAGGCTTAGATATGAAACCCTAACTTGAAGCTTGAGAAAATGGCATTTTCTTCTTCTGGAACTTGATTGAAAGAATGGGAGAGAACTTAGGCCAAGTGGAAATAAAAACCCTTCTAAATAGGCTTAAAATGACTTAGTATAGGAGTTAAAAGAGTGGAAAATTACAAAAATACCCCTGGACTTAAGCTTGGAAAAATTGATAAAATAACTCAGCTTCAGGGACCACGAGTTAGTTTATGTACCATCAAAGTGAATGACGGACCATCATCTGGTCCGTAGTTTCAGGAATCACTTCTGGGAGTCTACTGAAATTCCATTTCACGAGTCACTTTATGGTCCATGATTCTGAACAACGGACCGTCCTAAGACTCGTGGTTTTAACTTCACGAAATAAGGATCCTCTGAACTTCAGGAATTACGGATGGAAGGACGGGTTGTAGAATGGGTTGACGGGTCATCAACACACTCATAGAATTTAGATAACTTGGTACCTCTCTGAAGGTGATTCCACGAGTTACAGGTTGGACCATCGTTCAAAATGACGACCCATCAAGTCACTCGTGGAATCTAGGGAAGAAAAACTGGATTTTGACAAACCACGGGTCACTCTACAGATTGTGGTTTTGGTCTACAGGTCGTGAACCAACCAGTGGTTTTAAAGATGAAAATTTTAAGGTTCAGGTCAGAAATCACAAGACACAGTACGGACGGTGGTTCAGAACCATGGTTCGTCATCCCTGTCCATAGTCACTGACAATGCTGTAGTAAATTGCCCATAACTTTTTACTCTAGACTCGGATTAATACGCGGTCGGTGGCGTTGGAAATAAGCCTCAAAAACCTTTAATTTGGTGGGTACTAGGCCACCTAACTCTTTATATTTTAGGAGAAATGGTCGATTGAAGTTGACTCTAGTTTAGTTTTACATGAAAACTCATTTGGTTGGGGTGCTTTCAACTTAACTTGATTATAGGAGTTTCTTATGAACATGATTCGTATCCAAAGCACTCACCACACTAGGGAAATAATTATTACACTCATGAAAAAGGTTCAGGTATTAGATTAAGATTTTTGGGGTGTTACAATATCTCCCCCTTGGGATCATTCGTCCTCGAATGAAGACTAACTAGGCTGAGGTGGTAGGGGAAGAGATCCAATCCCACTAAATGAGATCTAAAAGCTGGAGTACTGACATGGTAACTGATTTCTGACTGAAATATGATTTGTGATGGATTCGTGAGACCTATATGCATACTGAGAGTATAGGAATACTAATAAGATATGAAACTGGATACCCAAGGTGATAACTGGTCTGGAGTGAGAGTAGGGACTTAGCTGAAACTCATAAAGGACGAATGCATTCTTAGAAATCGTAGTTAGCTGAAAAGAGCATAAAACTGAGAGAAGTAGATATACAAGAAACCTATTCTCTTCTAAATACCATACTTACCACTTGCAACCAACATCCTCACTGGCGCACGTATAGATACTAAGGTCTAAGTCTAACTACCTGTTTTCTCCATGTTTAAGCCTATCTCGACTAAATCTCTTACATCTAGAATATCTCCTAAGAATAGTATTCCTTCTTATCACATCAACCAACTACCCTTGATCTCTTAACCAAAGGGTCACTAGTTGTACCAAGCAAAGGTTTACATGCATCTCATCACTATATTCAAGCTTATAACTATAGTCACCTTATGGTCTTGTAGCTTACCCTATCCTAGACTTCTCCCCCCTCCCCTAGCATATCTAGGAGATGCAACTTCAAGAACTTATACAGAGAGACCTACCAACATTCCTCATCTAACTACTTTGCATGAATAATCCTTACCTCGTAAATACTCCACACCTAGAAGCCAAGGTGGAACAAGTACACCAAAAAGGTAAGAAATCTACTACTCCCCATCTAGGCTACTACTAGGCTTCCACCCCTAACACCTATAACTTCATAAATCAGAATCTTTGAAAGAAAAGAGCGAGAGCGGGAGCGTCACGAATGAAGGATTACAGATTGATCTGGACTTACACTTAGCGTGATCAAGCCACTCAAGGTTAGGCTTGGGGAGTTGAGCGCAATAGGCATGAGTATTTCACATACTAGGCACGTAAGGCATGAATGGTGGGGATCACCACCCCTCGTCATCAAAGGCAAAGGTCAAGGGCTTTAGAGCAAGGAAATCATAAGCGCGAACCGTTTCAAGAATCAGGTCAGAGTATATACATAACGTAACATAATTTAATTTGCTATTAAGGCATGTCTGAATAATAAACTGAGAAAATAGAACTGAGCATACTGAGAGACATGAGTTTACATAGACACCAACCCCCAGGGGATAAATCTAGGATTTATAGAATCGCAGGATAAGAGTAGAGTCGTTGTCTGAAGCAATCACTTGTCATTCTAGAATCTGAACATGAGCGTGAATCTGAAATAGGACCAGGGCGCTGACACATAAGGCATGCAAAAGGTATTATAATGGCAAAAGTATACTTAGGACGCTAGGATGGAAATAATCGTTTGCCTCCCCTCTTGACTTTATTCTAACACCCACAAGCATCGCTACTTGAGCCTCCAAAATCTAACCAATTCTACATTCCACCATCTCCCCTTTAGGTTCATGCTACCCTCCTAAGTGGATGGACCTATCACCAACCTCTCAAAGGAACTATGATCATTTTATCCTAACAGAACATACACTATTCTAGAATCTAGCACGAATACCCACTTCCTTATATAGTCTAAGACCCTCTTTCACCTAAAAGACTAGGCCTCAACCCTTCTATCTCTATATTCTTCTAGGTTAAGACAACTCACAACCGAACAAGAATAGGGTCTGGGGACTATGGATGCATAAAGGAAGAAATCTAGTGACATACCTGATTCAGCTTCTGGAGGAATACTCTGACCTGGCTGGCTAGACAGTGGAAGGAATTGGTTTTGGAGATGAACACCATTGTTACTTCGCTTAGTTGAGGGGAAATCCCTTATCCTATGGCCTTACTGACCACACCTAAAACACCCTCCCCCCTCTTTGCCAGCAAGGCACTCACATAGATGAAACTTACCACATTTACTACAACGAGGGTACCTCAAGGCTTCGGAGCTCTATTGTGGCGAGACTGGGAATCGAGGGCAGGGGTGCTAACTAAAGATGGGATTGGTCCGAATGACCTTTGCTGAGAAGACGATTGGTTCCATGTTCTGGTCTTCTTGTTCTTCCTTTTCCTCTTCTTTAATTTTTCTTTCTCATTCAACTGAGATGTCATGGCTTGAGCTAACATCAGATGGCTTTACGAAATTCTACATTCAAAACCTCATAATCTGGAGTGGTCAGATTAGCATTCCTCGTGGGGTTTTATTGTGGAGATATTATCTGAAATGCATAAGGAATGGATTAGAAGGGTAAGTAGAGTCAACCTCTATCGCACGATAAGGAACATGAAGAAGTGAAGTTTTTCCTAAAATACCTCGTAGTCTCTCTCTCATAAGTGTGGTACTCTTCACACCAATGAAAGAGACTCTACTCGAAGCGGATTTCTGACACCCTAGGACTCTTGAACGTGATACTCTGATACCAAGTTTGTCACACCCCGAGCCTACCCCCTGGATGTAACACGGGACCCAAGATCACAAGTTATCTCAAGATAACCCTCTGGACATAGCATGACTTAAGCAAACATAAATAAACTCAACTGAAGCAATAAACTGAAGAGATAAGCAAACTGAACCATTAATAGATCAAGTCTAAACATATCAGAATCCGAAACTCAAATACGGAACCTCTAACTATGTCTGAGAAGCCTCTATACTAAATAATGAGTTACTGGGACAAGACCCCAGCTAACTCCAAAAAACTAAGAAGAAATCCATAAAGAAGCTAAACTAATACTGGTCCTCGAAGAATGAGGACTCACCACTCAAGGCTGGAATACCCGCTAACCTTTAGCCACGAATCTGAGATCGAGAGACTGAATCTGGATCATAATAGGATGTAGCACAAAGGAGTATGTGGTAAGTACTATAGAATGTACTGAGTATGCGAGATATGCATCAATATAGTAAAACATGATAAAAACATACTTGAAAACATATTTAAAACTGAGTTCATGCATAACTGAAGAAGTCGTAAGTAAATATCATAGTTTGAATAGTAAGCATGAGATAGAAGTCAAACCTCAAAATAAGATATCATAAAATTTAGAAAACTTAAAAAAGGCATTCATACGGGAGTTTCTTATAATCGACAATAGACCATGTGAGCTACACGAAATTCATTTTCATAAATAATCGAGGAGACACTTTCAACTAACGAGGACTCCCTTTTCATATACTTTAAGGGCAATCTCAACTAACGAGGACCTTCTTCCATAAGCATGAGGGGACACTCTCGACTAACGAGGATCCTCTTTCATAAACATGAGGTGACACTCTCAACTAACGAGGTCCTTCTTTCATAAATGGGAGGAGACGCTATCTAGTAACGAGTCCCCTCTTACATAAACATGGGATGACACTCTCTAACGAGGTCCTTCTTTCATAAACGTGAGGAGATGCTCTCTACTAATGAGGACCCTCTTACCCCACGTTGGTAACGTAGTTTTGGACTTGGGTTACTTAGACCCTCATCGCTCAGTGCTAAATACTACTCCCAAAATATACATATAGCTCATATAATACTTATAACATATCAAGTATCAAAATAATTGGAAAGCATAAGGGCATGTCTAATGTCATGCAAGTTCAAACCATAAATTCTTAAAAACTTAGCATAACCATAGTTCAAAACATACTTTTCCTTCTAATTTCATACTTGAAGAATTAGGCATGAAATTTCCATAAGGTACTTGAGATCATAATATCAATGCATGAAATTGAACTTAAAATCCATGGAGGAATCATGAGAAAACACTTAATAGAAAATCCCAAGAGGATTGAGTAAGGACCCCGACTTAGAAATCCACAACTTGAAAGGAAACATGCTAGAAATCAACTTTAATGCATGGGATTTTGAAATCACCTAAGGAACCTTAATCAAATCATAAATTAATAATGGGAGACCATGAATTTATGCTTAGAAACTGATTTCATAAGTTTTCCCCAATTTAGATCAAAACCCTAAATTCATAAGTTCATAATTTTGTCACGACCCAGGCCATCGTGAGTGGCATCTACCCAACCCCCGGATGAGCGAACCATTAGAGTCCAACTCTTAGCCTAGCCTAACAGCTTAAAACCAGTGCAAAATTATAAACTAGCATTTAATCAATAAGAAAATCAACTCTATAAATAAAATAAACTGCGAAAATCCCTCCCTAGAATATGAAAGTCATCATACCAAAAACATCTACCAAAACTAGAGTACGGGGATGCAACCCCAAAGTAAGCAATAGTCTAAGCCCGAAACAAGTGGGCTACAACTAATAAGAAAGAAACAAAGGCATCTCGATCGAACATCTCACCCTTGATATCTTGAAATGTCAGGCCTACAAGTGAGGTCATGCGTCAACTGCCGGAAGATTTCCTATACTCAAAAAAAGACAAGCAAGTGCAGTATCAGTACACAACCACCGTGTACTGGTAGGATCATTAGCTAGTTCTAAATAAACAATGTATGAGCAGCACAAAAATCAAGTAATAGTATAGGAAAACACATAGGCAAGTCAACAGGTATTCCTAGACTATAAGTCTCTACCTATCTTGTTCCACATGTAAACCACTTCACAGTTATGATCAATAATCCACAACAATAATGGTCATATCATGCTACATATCCCGGACCCACCCTGGATCCCTTCTACACAACACCTACATTCTAGACATACCACCCGGTCTACACCAAGACCAAAACTCATAAAGCAATTCTATTAATCCAGGCCTCTCAAGGACCAAAATACACAACCACAATTCAAGTTCACAACCTGGTCCACTCAGGGAACCATTAAATAAAGATGCAACAACACAATAAAGTAAACCCATACCAGGCATGGTACCCGATCCAACCATTAGTATTATCCCGTACCAGGCGTGGTACTTGAGCCAATCGTTAGTATTATCCCGTACCAAGCATTGTACACGAGCTAACCGTTAGTATTATCCCATACCAAATGTGGTACCCGAGTCAACCGTTAGTATATTTTGTACCAGGTGTGGTACCCGAGCCAACCGAATGTCAAACAATCCACAGTCACAAAAATAACAATCAACTTGTAAACCAACAAGCACAATACAATGTTCAATTTACCATACTTCTAAATAGGACTATTAGACATTTCTAGTCCTTCCCTAAGCAATGCATCTCATACAAATACTTAGATAAGAGTACTTAAACACATAAAGCATACAGGAAGCAAACCATCACCTACCTCGAAATGATCAAAAGCCCTACTTAACCAGAGCTTTCCCATTTCCCGAAGTTCTTACCGGTTCTTGGTCTAAAATAATGCACAATAACCAAGAATTAATCTTTATGGCCTAAATTTTGCCCGAATTATGCAAAATCCTAAACTCCAGGCCACCCATGATCATCCCACCCTTTTTTCGGGTTTTTCCACCATTAATTCACCTAGTTCTATCGTTCTTATGGAACAATTAGGGAATTAAGGTCACATGATCATAAGGTAGTGGATTTAACAGCACCCAAGAACTTCTACACTTAGAATCCCCCTTTTTCCCCGGATTCTACCATTCCTAAGTCATTCCAAACCCTTCTCCAAGTCCACTCCTAGCAATTCTACCGCATAGAAAAAGTATTACGGAGTTCGGGGAGTAGAAACCTTACCTTTGGGAGGAAAAATGATAAAGAATGGAGATAATTTGCCTAAAATTGCCCTATCCCTTCTCCCAAATGAACTTGTGAAAACTGAATGTTTTTGGGGAATGTTTCTACATTAAATCCCGTCACACTCCACAATAGCGGTCCGCTCTGCTATAGCGGTACCACCGTAGCAGAGTCAACTTCTATGGCGGAGGTTGACCGACTTCACTTCCGCTATGGCGGTAGTTTTTCCACTATAGTGGAGGTCGTCGTGGCGGAGTGGTAGCGCTCGTCATGGAAAGAATGTCGAGAATTCTCCAAAATTGGTCCATTCTACAACACACTTACTTTTCCCAATGTTCCGGAATAACCCCTTTACGTAAACTTCGATTCCGAGAGTTCTACTTACCCGAATTTGATTCCAAAAAGTCCTCCGGACTCCATTATGTGTTAGCTACAAGAAAAACTAGCTTGAACCAAGACATCAAACCCAATCCTTACTCGGATTACCCTAGACCATACCTCACTCCAAAGACTAGCCTAGCCCAGAATTTCAAACTCCCAAACTCAGAGTTTTCTAACTCTAAAAATTGGCATGAATAGCTTACCCATAACGATGAACCCAGTCGTTACAATAGATACCAATTTACCCATCATTCATCCCTGAACGATCAAACTTGAAATTACAGAAATTTAAAAAGGAAAGTGTAGTACCTGAATCCTCAAACAAGTGAGGGTACTTGTCCCGCATGTCCTTCTTGGTTTCCCAAGTGGATTCCTCAACTGGATGATTCTTCCATTGAACCTTTACCATACTAATCACCCTTGTCCTCAATTTCCAGACATCCCGAGTAAGGATCAAAATTGGTTCCTCTTCATAGCGAAGGTCCTTATCGAAAAGCACCTCATCCCACTTGATGATGTAGTCTCTATCCCCATGGTATCGCTTAAGCATGGATACATGGAATACCGGATGGACACCTGACAAACTAAGCGGCAGTGCTTACTTGTAAGCCATTGGCCCCACAATTTCAAGAACCTCAAACGGACCGATGAATCGAGGGCTGAGCTTTCCCTTCTTACCAAAATGCATGACTCCCTTCATTGGTGATACATTCAGCAGTACCTGCTCACCAACCTAAAATTCCATGTCCCGGACCTTGCGATCCACATATTCCTTCTGCCTGCTTTGGGCAGCTAGTAACTTGGCCTGAATGCCACTCACCTTCTCTTGCGCTTCCCTTACCAAGTCTATGCCCAAAGGCTTTACATCGCCTTCCTCAAATCACCCAATCGGTGATCTACCACCTCTCCCATACAATGCCTGGAATGGTGCCATGTCAATACTGGAGTGGTAGCTATTGTTGTACGAGAATTCGCACAATGATAGAAACTGGTCCCACTGACCCCTGAAGTCCATCACACATGCTCTCAGCATGTCCTCCAACACCTGGATCGTCCTCTTCGACTAACCATCAGTCTGAGGATGGAAAGTTGTACTAAAGGTGAGTTGAGTGCCCAACTCCTCATGCAACTTTCCCCAAAACTTGAAGGTGAACTGCATACCCCTATTAGAAATAATGGACAGTGGTACCTAGTGCAATCTCACAATTTTCTTTACGTAGATCTTAGCCAATTGCTGCGAATTATAATCTACCCTGATTGGAATAAAATGAGCGGACTTGGTTAGCCTGTCAATGATGACCCAAATTGAGTCATACTTCCCTAACGTCTTGGGAAGACCCACCACGAAATCCATGGCTATCCCTTCCCACTTCCACTCTGGAATGGGCATTCTCTGAAGTAGTCCTGCAGGTCTCTGATGCTCATACTTTACCTGTTGGCAGTTCTGACACTTGGACACAAAATTAACTATGTCCCTTTTCATTTCGGGCTACCAGTAACACTGCCTCAAATTTCTGTACATTTTAGTCACACCTGGATGAATTGAGTACTGCAAACCATGAGCTTCTGCTAGGATGTTCTGAATCATATCATTAACCCGAGGAACACAAATTCTTCCTTTGAAATTTAGTAATCTACCAGAGTCTAACGCGACGTCCCTGGACTCCCCAAATATTACCTTACCTCAAAGCTTACTCAGTTTCGGATACTGAAACTGCTTGGCCTTTATCTCCTCTATGAAAGTGGCTCTGACCTCGTCCTCTGCCCCTTCCCCTACCTCTACCATGGACAGTCAGGCCCGCTGCTGGGACCGTCAGTCTAGCTCTATTGTTTCTTGTGTTAACCATATGCGGACAGAAGAATGAAAGAGTCAGATACCAATTTGTATCACCAGATACCAATTGGAATCGAGTTGTAGCACGATGGAAGAAAGAAGAGATAGTTTCCTAAAGTCCTATAGCCTCTCGAAGAAAACAAAAGATGTCTCCGCACCATTCTGCGAGACTCTACTAGACTTGTTTGGGTACAACGAGATCAATGAATCTTGGGCTCTGATACTATCTTAGTCACGACTCAGGCCATCGTAAGTGGCACCCACCCAACCCCCGGATGAGCGAACCATTAGGGTCCAACTCTTATCCTAGCCTAACAGCTTAAAACCAGTGTAGAATTATAAACTAGGATTCAATCAAGAAGAAAATCAACTCTATAAATAAAATAAACTGCGAAAATTCCTCCCTAGAATCTGAAAGCCATCGTACCAAAAACATCTACCAAAACTAGAGTACGGGGATGCAACCCCAAAGTAAGCAATAGTCTAAGCCCAAAATAAGTGGTCTACAACCAATAAGAAAGAAACTAAGGCAGCTCGATTGAACAACTCACCCTTTATATCTTAAAATGTCAGGCCTACAAGTGAGGTCGTGCATCAACCGTTGGAAGATTTCCTGTACTCACAAAAAGACAAGCAAGTGCAGTATCAGTACACAACCACCATGTACTGGTAGGATCCTCATCCAGTTCAAAATAAACAATGTATGAGCAGCACAAAAATCAAGTAAGAGTATAGGAAAACACATAGGCAAGTCAACAGGTATTCCTAGACTACAAGCCTCTACCTATCTTGTCCCACATGTAAACCACTTCAAAGTTATGATCAATAATCCACAACAATAACGGTCATATCATGCTATATATCCCGGACCCACCCTGGATCCCTTCTAGACAACACCTACGTGCCAAACATACAACTCGACCAAGACCAAAACTCCTAAAGTAATTCTATTAATCTCGGCCTCTCAAGGACCAAAATACACAACCATAATTCAAGTTCACAACCCGGTCCACTCAGGGAACCATTAAATAAAGATGCAATAACACAATAAAGTAAACTCGTACTAGGAATGGTACTCGAGCCAACCGTTAGTATTATCTTGTACCAAGCGTGATACCCGAGCCAACCGTTAGTATTATCCCATACCAGGCGTGGTACCCGAGCCAACCGTTAGTATATTTCGTACCAGGCGTGGTACCTGAGCCAACCGAATGTCAAACAATCCACATTCACAAAAAAGAACAATCAACTTGTAAACCAACAAGAACAATACAACGTTCAATTTACCAAACGGCTAAACAGGACTATTAGACATTTCTAGTCCTTCCCTAAGCAATGCATCTCATACAAATACTTAGATAAGAGTACTTAAACACACAAAGCATACAGGAAGCAAACCATCACCTACCTCAAAATGATCCAAAGCTCTACTCAATCGGAGCTTTCCTGTTTCTCAAAATTCTTGCCGGTTCTTGGTCTAAAACAATGCATAATAACCAAGAATTAATCTTTATGGCCTAAATTTCACCCGGATTACGCAAAATACCAAACCCCGGGCCACCCATGATTATCCCACCCCTTTTTTTTGGTCTTTCCCACCATTAATTCACCTAGTTCTATCGTTCTTATGGAACAATTAGGGAATTAAGGTCACATTATCATAAGGTAGTGGATTTAATAGCACCTAAGGACTTCTACACTTAGAATCCCCCTTTTTCCCTGGATTCTACCATCCCTAAGTAATTCCAAACCCTTCCCCAAGTCCACTCCTAGCAATTCTACCACATAGGAAAAGTAGTACGGAGTTCGGGGAGTAGAAACCTTACCTTTGGGAGGAAAAATAATGAAGAATGGAGGAAATTCGTCTGAAATTGCTCTAGCCCTTCTCCCAAATGAACTTGTGAAAACTGAATGTTTTTGGGGAATGTTCCTGCATTAAATCCCATCATGTTGTGCTATAGCGGTCCGCTTCACTATAGCGGTACCGCCGTAGCAAAGTCAACCGCTATGGCGGAGGTTGACCGACTTGACTTTCGCTATAGCAGTAATTTTTCCGCTATAGCGGAGGTTGTCGTGGCAGAGCGGTAGCACTCGTCATGGACAGAATGTTGAGAATTCTCCAAAATTGGTCCATTCTACAACACACTTACTTTCCCTGATGTTCTGTAATAACCCCTTCATGTCAACCTCGATTTTGGGAGTTCTACTTACCCGAATTCGATTCTGAAAAGTCCTCCGGACTCCTTTATGTGTTAGATACAAGGAAAACTACCTCAAACCAAGACATCAAACCCAATCCTTACTCAGATTACCCTATACCATACCTCACTCCAAATCCGGCCGAGACTAGCCTAGCCCAGAATTTCAAACTCCCAAACCCAGAGTTTTCTAACTCTAAAAATTGGCAGAAATAGCTTACCTATAATGATGAACCCGATCGTTACAAATTCAAAATAAGAATTGGGGGTTTTGGGCACAAGGGTGAAAGGAACCCATTGTTGAATACCCACATACCTGAACTTGAAGCTTTCTTAACTTGGGACTTGAAGATGGAGGCTTGGAGATGAAACCCTAACTTGAAGCTTAAGAAAATGGAACTCTTTTTCTTCTTTTGAAACTTGATTGAAAGAATGGAAGAGAACTTAGGCAAAGTGTGAATAAAAGCCCTTCTAAATAGGCTTAAAACGACTTAGTATAGGAGTTAAAAGAGTGGGAAATTGCAAAAATACCCTGGATTTAAGCTTGGAAAAACTGATAAAATGACTCAGCTTTAGGGACCACAAGTCAGTCTATGTACCATCAAAGTGAATGATGGATGGTCATCTGGTCCGTAATTTAAGGAATCACTTTTGGGAGTCTATTGGAATTCTATTCCATAAGTCACTTTACGGTCCGTTATTCTGAACAACGAACTGTCCTAAGACTCGTGGTTATAACTTCAGGAAATGAGGATCCTCTGAACCTCAGGAATTACGGATGGAAGGACGGGTCACAAAATGGGTTGACGGATCGTCAACCCACTCATGGAATTTAGATGACTTGGTACCTCTCTGAAGGTGATTCCACGAGTTACAGGATGAACCTTCATTCAAAATGACGACCCATCAAGTTACTCGGGGAATCTAGGGAAGAAAGGTTGAATTTTGACAAACCACGGGTCACTCTACGGACCGTGGTTTTGGTCTATGGGTCGTGAACCAACCAGTGGTTTTAAAGGTAAGAAATCACGAGTCATAGTACGGACCGTGGTTCAGAACCATGGTTCGTCATCCCTGTCCGTAGTCACTGACAGTGCTGCAGTAAATTGCCCATAACTTTTTACTCTGGACTCGGATTAATGCGTGATCAGTGGCGTTGAAAAGAAGACTCAAAAACCTTTAATTTGGTGAGTACTAGGCCACCTAACTCTTTATATTTTAGGAGGAATGGTCGATTGAAGTTGACCCTAGTTTAGTTTTACATGAAAACTCATTTGGTTGGGGTGCTTTCAACTTAACTTGATTATAGGAGTTTCTTATGAACATGAATCGCATCCAAAGCACTCACCACACTAGGAAAATAATTATTACACTCATAAAAAAGGTTAAGGTATTAGCTTAGAATTTTTGGGGTGTTACAACACCATGGAACATTAGCATAATCATTAATGACATAAAAGCATTCATTGACAGTTGTACAGTCACAATTCAGCATACATAGAGGGAAGGCAATTCTTTTGTAGATTATATGGCAAACCTAGCACTAGAGACAACAAGTTGACATGAATTTGGGAGTTTCATAGAATTTCCAAAAAAGGGGAAAGCAATTATTAATTTAGACAAGAATCAAATACCAAATTTTAGGTTTAGCACAAGACCTACTACTAAGAGGGTAGCTAGTGATACAATAATTGATGCAGTAGAGGAGTAACAAAGAGACAGATACTATTTCACAAATAACGCCAAAGGAAACGAAGACTAACTTCATAAATACAAAACAAAGTGAGAAACAAGCATGGACTAAGTGTGTAGACCTCAGCTCAGCAACGAACATCTTGAAGATCTTGTTACCAGCGCCGATAGAACTGAAAGAAAATTCTTATCAGAAGACGGAAGCAACAGTTAAACATACAGAGATACACAACAACAAAGGGAGAAGAGGATACCAGCACTCAAGAAGTAAAAGAACAGCTCAGATTCGATTTGCAGACCAAAGTTATGGACAACAGAGATTCTATAAGATGAAGAGGACAGATCGGAGATACCTAGTCAAGGAAGCATGAATCAGTTGGGGAAATATGCAACAAGAAATGTGTGGTGGGGAAAGAACACTTACAAAGCTTTCCAGTTCCTCCATGGATCGAAGCTCAGAAGATTCAAAGATGAAGTAGCAAGGAAGATGGAAGAGATTGTGACTTGGTCTATGCTTCGAGACTATTCCACTTCCAAAAGCACATCTAATTTTGGTGCTTTCCAAATTGGTAGAATAGGTACTTTAATTTTGGGCCTATTTCCGTTTGGACTGGTCACACGTGAGACTTATGTTGTTGATTTTGACTTAATAAAATGGCCATTGTCCCAATTTGATTAAAAAAAATTGTTGGTTGATGCCTATTCTACCCCATGGACCCTCTTTTAGCTAAAGTGATTTAAAAGCATTATTATATGAACTACTTCATGCATTATTTCGTGAGTAAAGTAGTCTTCAAGTTTAAAGAAGTATTTCAAGAAAGAGTTCAAGTAAGCATACTAACTTTAAGTACAGGATTTTAGAAAGAAACAAAGTTAGTCTTAAAGCAAGTAAAGTCAGTTTTAAAGAAAGTAAAGTCAATTTTAAAGAAAGCAAAATCAGTTTAAAGCAAATAAAATTCAATTTAAAGAAGTATTATTGAGCATAGATTCAAAGAAAGAGATTTTCATCTTATTCCCCTAAAGTGGGACATCTTAAAGTTAATGAGCACTATTGCATTGTTTTGGGAGTAATATTGAGCACTGAGATGCGTAAGGGTTCAGATAACCTAAACTCTAAAACTACGCCGCCATCGTAGGATAAGGATTGTGCCATTGGTTTGAGTGACTCCTCAGTTAGCCCCTGGTAAGTGCTCAGATTTGGATCCATAATTTAAGTTTCATTCTATACCCTAGCAAGGTATAAAATGGCTCTAGTAACATGGACAAGATACTGTATCATTATGAAACTCACGTGATATTTGTTGATTGGAAAAAGTCCCTAAGAAACTAATGCAATATTTTTTAGTATTTGTTTTGATGCACATTTTTAGTTGCAAATCCTTGTTGTTAAAATTTCATATCCATGTTTTACTATTCGGTTGACATCATTTCAGTCTATATTCAGTTTTACTCTTTCAGCTCAGTAATTCAATATTAGCCTATTATTTTATTCAGCTATTTACATACCGCATATTTTACGTACTGACACCATTTGGCATTGCATCTTCTAATGATGCAAATTCAGGCATTCAAGACCGGCAATAGATGCATCACTAGGATTCCCCTATCATTAGCTTTGGTGAGACCTCCTTACTTTCGGAGGGTTCCACTCTTTGAGTAGTTATTAGTTGTTGCTAGTAGATCTTTTCAGGTAGTCCGAGGGCCTTGTCCCAGCAGAGTTATTCAGTATTAGAGGTTTTATAGACGAGTCAGTTTAGTAATAGTTTCAGCTTATTTTATTTATACTCATACTGTAGATTTTCAGATATAAAGTTATTGAGTTTTTGTTTGCTAAAGTATCACATGCTCATCTCATTTAAAAGCTTCTGCAACGTATTCTAAGTATTTAATTTAGTATTAAGACAAGACAATGGTTCGCTCAGGCCATTAGTAATTTCAAGTGCCGACCACATCTAGAGTGTAGGCTCGGGGCATGACAACCTAACCGGACCCTCGTTATCGTGGCCCACTAATTGCAAATGTGATGCACAAAGTAAAACCTGGCCTCGCACTCCCCTTTGCAAATGCGCCGGGTGTCTCACGATTGTGAAGGATAATTAAGTCATGCATCGTGAATGCGGTAGACACCTTCATAATTGCAAAGAAAGTGTATCAGACTCCAGCTGACAGCTAACTCAAAATCAACCCAAAGCTCAGAATGAACCCCCTAAAACTCATTCAAAACTCCTCGAATGCAAAGTAAAGTGCAATTCAGTTGTAAAACACATTTTGAACCTGTTGGAATCATATAACACCATTCCAAGATCATTTGGATCAAATATTAACCGAGGTCAACTCAAAACGTAAAAAAACTTTAAAAATTTAACTAAATGACCAGAACACCTCCAAAAGCCTCACGAACTGAATCAAACCTTCACCCAAGCCAAAAATCACCCTTTGAACCTAATCAAATCATGAAAATTTAGATCCGACCTCGTCAACACCAAGTATTGACTTTGGTCAAACTTCCCAAGTTCTAAACTTTCAAAACTCACTCTTCTAAAACTCATCCGATCACTTCGAGGATCAAATCATCCATCCTCCCAAGTCATAAATACCAATTCAAAGCTATGGAGTAGGCCAAACGGGGAAAAACAAGCAAAAATCAATAAATGACCTTAAGGGTCATTACATCATCCATAACTAAAATACACATTTGTCCTCGAACATAAAGAGATATAACATGCTTGAAAGCTCAAAAAGTTGGGGATTTCTACTCCACATATCCAACTCAGTCTCTCAAGTGCTATCTTCCACCAGACGATGCTTCCATTACACTTTCACCAAAGCAATCTCCTTGGACCTAAACTTATGAATCTACATATCCAAAATAGCTATAGACTCCTCCTCAATATTCAAATTATGATCCACCTGCACCGCATCTCATTGAATCACATAGGAACTATCTAAATGATATTTTTCAATATGAACCCATGAAATAGAGAGTGAACATCCTAAAGACTTAGAGGTAAGGCTAACTCATAAGACACCTTATCAATACGCTGCAAGATCTCAAAAGGACCAACAAACCTAGGGCTAAGCTTGCCCTTCTCCTCGAATCTCATTACATCCTTTATGAGTGATACCTTAAGCAAAATTTTCTCTCCACTTATGAACTCTACATCTCGAACCTTTTGGGTCGCATAACTCTTGTGCCTACTCTGAGTTGTCAGAAGCCATTCTTGGAACAACTTCACTTTTTCATGGAATCTCTTAACATATCCCTGCTCCAAGGCCTAATCTTAAACGTATCAAACCAACCCACCGAAGATCTATATCTCTTACCATACAAAGTCTTGAATGATGCCATCTGAATGCTGGAATGAGAGATGTTATTATACGCAAACTCGACTAAAGGAAAAAAGATGATCCTATTGACCATAAAAATTGATAATACATACCCGTAGCAATCCTTAAGGACCTAAATAGTCCTTGATGATTGACCATTATTCTGCGGGTGAAACATTATACTAAGCTCAACTCAGGTACCCAACTCTTTTTGCATCGAACCCCAAAAATAAGATGTGAACTGAGTACCTCTATCAAAAATGATGAAAATAGGCACCTTTATGCAAATAAACTATCTTTCGAATGTAAATATGAGTCAACCTCTCTGAATGTAAATATGAGTCAATCTATCAATAATGACCCAAATGATATTAATTTTTATCAAAGTCTATGGTAAGTCTATCACGAAGTCCATAGCTATCTCCTCCCACTTCTACTTGAGTATAGGCAACTTTTGAATTATACCACCTGGTCTCTGGTGCTCATAATTTACTTGTTGACAATTCAAATACTTAGACACATACTCCATGATATCCCTCTTCATCCTACACTACCAATAATGTTGCTTCAAGTCATGATATGTCTTCATTGTCCCTGGATGAATAGAATACCTGGAACTATGCGCCTTTTCTAAAATCAATTTAGTCAAGTCACCCACTCTAGAAATACAAACACAACCCTTAATCCTCAAAACTCCTTCTTGGTCTAACATTGCCTCTCTAGCTTCACCCTCAATACTCTATCTCGAATCAATTTTAATTTCTAATACGCAAACTATTGAGCCTTAATTCGTTCTATGAACATAAACTGAGCCTTCACATGAGTCAGAATCCTCTCAGGCTCGAAAATATCAAATATTTCCAATTAGTTGGCTAAGGATTGAATGTCCAAAGTCAAAGGACACTCATCAGCTAATAATAATACAAGCATATCTATACTCACTACCTTCATACTCAAGGCGCCATCCACTATATTGACCTTGCCTGGATGATAAAGAATTATCATATCATAGTCTTTGAGCAACTTCAATAACCTATGCTTCTTCAAATTGAGATGCTTTTGGTCAAAGATGTACTATATGCTATGATGATCGGTGAGGATCTCACAATGAATGCCATAAAAATAATTCCTTCAAATCTTCAAAGAAAAAACCACCGCTTCCAACTCCAAATCATGAGTGAGATAATTCTTCTTATGAACCTTCAACTGCCTAGAAGCATGTGCAATGTACTTCAACTGTCGGGAGTTTCTCTTAACCGACATAAACCATGTTGAGCTACATGGAGTCCAGTGTCATGTACTCCCCATTGAAAAGGGCTGTTCTAACCGGCCAAAGTTAGAACCATGTCTTACCAGGATCCTGTCATAATAAGCCACAGAGGGAAACCTACGGTGGCAACGTAGTTTTGGACTTGGGTTATCTGAACCCTCATCTCTCGGTGCTAAATACTACTCCCGAAACATATAACATGAGCTCATATACATGTGACATATCTGATGCCAAACTTGTTCATAACATGTTCATACCCCGGATCGTCATACTACTCATGAATTTTAGTTTAGAAATTGATTCATGAGCATTGATGGAACATCGGGTGTCTTGCATTGCATAATAATTCATAACTTGAAAACTTGAATGGCCTTAGTTCAATTTCATAATAACATATACTTTCATAAAACATAAGAACTAGGCATGCACTTGCTTGAAATTCATGAAATCATGCCATCATTTTTCCCAATTTCTGAAATCAAGTCATGCATATAGGATTCACCATAATTAACCTTCAATTCATGAAATAGGAGTTCATATATAAAAACCAATGCAAAATCATGCAATTTAATAGAACTTCATAATAAAATCATGAGAAGGCAATTTATAGAAAACCCATAAAAATTTGGTAAAAACCCTAATTTGAAAGTTCATGAAATCACATTTTGAAATTTGGGGTTCTGGACACAAGGGTGAAAGGAACCCATTTTTTAATACCCACATACCTTGATTGAAGCTAACCCACTTGAATTGGAAAGACTTAGGAGACTAGAACTTGGAGCTTGAGATCTTGAGCTTGAGAGAGTTCTTTTCCTTTTTGGGAGATGAATGAGGTAATGAGAGGGGACTTAGGCTAATGAGGGTGAAAACCCTTCTAGAAATAGCCAAAACGACATCATTTAGGAGTTAAAAGGGTGGGTAACGAGTAAAATACTCCTGGAATTTAATTAAGAAAAAGCTGAAAAATGGGTCGGTTTCAGGAATCACGAGTCAGTTCTACGGGTCATCGTTTGAATCATGACCCGTGGTTCCAACTCGTGGTTCCTGGCCAACTAATCAGGCTGCGAAAAGTAATCTACGGGTCAACAGGATGGACCCGTAGAATGGATGATGGGTCATCAATTGGAGTCATCATTGCTGGGGACCTAGCTGGTCTCTAGATCAAACCACGACTCAGAAGGATGGTCCGTCATTTGAACGATTGGTCATAGAATTGAGTCATCATTTTCTGAGGGACTTGTCATGCCTCTAATCTGGTTCCACAAGTCGATAGGACAGACCCATGGTTTGAACCACGATCCATAGAACCAACTCATGGTTCCAGACCAGAGACTGAATCAACAGAAGGGAACCACGATTTCATTCCACGACCCGTGGTTCAAACCACAGTCTGTGGTTTGGACCCGTCATTCCTGGAAACATGAAATTTTTCTGAGTTTCAAACTTAGATAGCTTGTTCGATTTCTGAGGTGTTACAATATCTCCCTCTTGGTATCATTCGTCCTCGAATGAAGAATAAGCAAGGGAAAACTGAAGAGAAAAAAATAGCCCAACCAGCAACAAAACATGGAATTCAAGGAATAAACATGAAAACTGACCTTTTCAACTTAAAACATGGTTAAATCAACTTCAAAAATATGAATGCATGCTAGGATCATGAGAGTAACTGATGGAATAGGATCGGAGGAACATACTAAGGATGAAACTATTACCTCAAGCTGGAACAGAATCAAAAGGAAAGAGATGAGGGTACTTGGCTTTCATGGCTGATTCCGCTTCCCAAGTAGCTCCTTCAATAAGCTGATTTCTCCAAAGAACTTTTACCGAAGCGACCTCTTTGTTCCTCAACCTCCAAATCTGATGATCAAGGATTTCTACGGGGACCTCATCATAGGTAAGATTATCCTTCACACCTACATCCTCCAAAGGGACAATCAAAGTCGGATCACCAACACACTTCTTCAATAAGGAAATATGGAAAATTGGATGAACCGCTTCCAAATTCGATGGAAAATCCAACTCATAAGAAACCTTACCAACCTTCCTCAGAATCTGATAAGGACCTACAAAATGGGGACAAAGCTTCCCTTTCTTGCCAAATCTCATCACACCCTTCATGGGTAACACCTTTAGAAAAACCCAATCATCAACTTCAAATTATAATTCCCTCCTCCATACATCTGTGTATGATTTCTGTCGACTCTGAGCGGTCTTCAACCTCTCCCTAATAAGCTGAACCTTCTCCATGGTCTCATGCACCAAATCTGGGCCAATCAAAGCTACCTCACCTACCTCAAACCAACCAATAGGAGATCTACATCTCTGACCATAAAGTGCCTCATACGGAGCCATCTGGATGCTAGAGTGAAAGCTGTTATTGTAGGCAAACTCGATAAGAGGTAAGTGATCATCCCAATTACCCTTGAAATCAATCACACAAGCTCTCAACATATCCTCCAAAGTCTGAATAGTACGCTCTGCCTAGCCATCTGTCTGAGGGTGAAAAGTTGTACTAAGCTTCACCTGAGTACCAAGACCTCTCTGAAACGATCTCCAAAACTGAGAAGTAAACTGAGTACCCCTATCTGAAATGATGGACAAAGGAACACCATGCAAATGAACTATCTCCCGCATGTAGACTCAAGCATAATCGTCTGATGAATCCGTAGTCTTAACAACCAAGAAATAGGATGATTTAGTCATCCGATCGACAATCACCCAAATCGAATCATGTTGCCTTCGAGTACGAGGCAAACCTGTAATGAAGTCCATATTGATCACTTCTCATTTCCAAGTGGGAAGGTCAATATCCTGAATCATGCCTCCCGGTCGCTAGTGCTCTACATTCACTTGTTGTCAGTTGGGACACTTAGCCACAAAACTGGCTATGTCCCTCTTCATACCATTCCACCAAAAGACTTCCCGTAGATCACGGTACATCTTGGTGGCACCGGGGTGGATGGAATATCTGGAACTATGAGCCTCAGTCAAAATCTACTGGTGCGACCCCTCTACATCAGACACACATAGTCGACCCTGATAACGAAGTAAAACATCTTACCCTTAGGAGAACACCTCAACCCTTTGCTGATGGACAACACCCTTAAGCTGAAGTAAAATGGGATCACTGTCTTACTTTGCCTTCACTTCTGCTACCAAGGATGATTCGGAACCATTCTGAACAATAACACCACCTTCTGTCGAGTCCATAAGGCGGACTCCCAATCGAGCTAGCCTATGAACCTCCTTAACTAGTTCCTTCTTTCCTTCTTCGACTGAAGACACACTACCCATCGACAATCTACTAAGGGCATTCGCCACAACATTGGCCTTACCCGGATGGTAAAGCACACTCATGTCATAATCCTTAAGAAGCTCAAGCCATCTTCTTTGTCGCAAATTTAATTCCTTCTGAGTGAACACATACTGAAGACTCTGATAATCGGTGAATACATCCACATGCACCCCATACAAGTAATATCTCCAAATCTTAAAAGCAAAGACCACGGCTACTAACTCAAGATCATGAGTAGGGTAGTTCTTCCCATGAGTCTTAAGCTGTCTCAAAGCATAAGCAATCACCTTATCACGCTGCATCAAAACACAACCCAAACCAATCCTAGAAGCATCACAATACACAATAAAATCATCTAGGCCCTCGGGTAGAGCTAACACTGGAGCTGTGATCAATTTAGTCTTCAATTCCTGAAAGTTCTTCTCACACAAATTAGACCACTGAAATTTTACCTTCTTCTGAGTCAATCGGGTCAAAGGGGCAGCAATGGAAGAAAATCCTTCCACAAACCTCCTGTAGTAGCAAGCCAAACCCAAAAAGCTTCTAATATCAGACGGGAAAGTGGGTCTAGGCCAATTCTTTACCGCCTTAATCTTTTGAGAATCAACTCGAATACCATCCCTAGTCACAATATGACCCAAAAAAGCAACAGACTGCATCCAGAACTCACACTTGCTAAACTTAGCAAATAACTGTCAGTCCTTGAGAGTTTGCAACACAACTCTCAAATGGTACGCATGCTCCTCCTCACTCCGAGAGTATAGGAGGATATTATCATTGAAAACAATCACAAACATATCCAGGTACTGTTTGAACACACGGTTCATCAAATCCATAAAGGCTGCATGAGCATTCATTAGACCAAAAGACATCACAACAAATTCATAATGACCATATCGAGTTCTGAAAGCTGTCTTCGAAATATCACACTCTCTAACACGAAGTTGATGATAACCGAATCTAAGGTCAATCTTGGAGAAGAAACTAGCACTCTGAAGCTGATCGAATAAGTCATCAATCTTAGGAATGGGATATTTATTCTTGATTGTGACCTTGTTCAACTGACGGTAGTCAATACACATCCTGAGAAAACCATCTTTCTTTCGAACAAATAAAACCGGGGCACCCCATTGAGAAATGCTAGGCCTGATGAAACCTTTATCAAGAAGATCCTTCAACTGATCCTTCAACTCCTTAAGTTCAGCGGGAGCCATCCTATAGGGAGGAATAGAGATAGAATTGGTATCTAGGAAAAGATCTATCCCAAAGTCGATCTCCTAATCGAGAGGGACTCCGGGAAAATCCTCGGGAAATACTTTTGGGAATTCATTCACAACGGGAACAGACTGAAGGGATGGGGTTTCAGACTCCGTGTCCATAACCCGCACTATGTGATAAATATACCCCTTTGAAATCATCTTCCTAGCCTTAAGATAAGATATGAAACGACCTTTCGAGGAACGGGGGCTACCTTGCCATTCTAAAACGGATTCATTTGGAAACTTGAAACTGACAACCCGAGTACAACAATCAACAGAAGCATAACAAGCATGTAGCCAATCCACACCAAGAATAACATCAAAATCTATCATCTCCAACTCTACTAAATCCGCTGAAGTGACTCTATGAAGGACCAAGATAGGGCAATTTTGGTAGATTCTTTTGGCTAAGACTGACTCACCAACAAGGGTAGAAACACAAAAGGGTTCTAAAAGCGATTCAGGACATACTTCGAATTTGTATGCTATATAAGGGGTCACAAAAGATAAGGAGGCACCGGGGTCCAACAAAGCATACACATTGAAAGAGAAGACTTTTAACATACCAGTAACGACATATGGGGAACCCTCCTGGTCCTGACGAGAAGACATAGCATAAAGATGGTTCTGGCGCTGACCACCAGAACTAGAAGCTATGCCCTGCTGGGCTGGTATACCTCCTAGGGATGCTGGAGCAGACTGAGCCCTACTACCACCCTGCCCCTTCTTAGCTAAAAGGAAGTCTCTAACCATGTGTCCAGCCTGTCCACACCCAAAGCATGCTCCCGTGCCCGCGCGACACTCTCCCGGGTGATTCTTTCCACACTTGTTGCAAATGGGATGGGGTGGTCCTCTAGTAACACTCCCCTGAGACGGCAAATAAGAACCAGATCCTCTATAACTCTGATCATGATGAGGCCTCGGGGCTTAGGTAGGAGCACTAGCAGAAGAATGAACGGGTCCTGATGACTTCTTCTATAATGAGGAGTGATGTCCACCACCGGACCTCTGATGACCAAAACCTGATCCCTCGGATCTAGCCCTCTTGTTCTCCCTAGCCATCTCCCTAAGCTTGTCCCCCTCGATCTTGTGAGAATGAGTCATGAGTTTGGAAATGTTCATATCACTTAATAGCACTGCACTCCTTCTTCACCATGTCTGAAACCCCATAACTAAACTTACTCATTTGGTCATGCGGGTTCGCTACTATAGAAGGGGCATACCTCGATAACTGAGTGAACTTTAAACTATACTCTTGGACTGACATCGACCCCTATCTCAAGTTCACAAACTCCTCAGTCTTTGCTTGCCTCAACTCTCAGGGAAAGAACCGGTCAAGGAAGGCTCTCTCGAAACACTCCCAAGTCATAGGGACCTCGTCCCTAGCTCTAGCTTCCTTCCATTGTGTAAACCAGATATGAGCTACATCCTTGAGTTGGTAGGATGCGAGCTCCACATAATCAGCACCAACCACTTGCATAATATAAAATATCTTCTTCACTTCATCAATAAAGTTAAGTAGGTCCTCACTCACTTTCGAACCCCAAAATTCAGGCGGGTTCATTCGGACAAAATCACGAACTGGGCCGCTACCCCACCTTGAGGGTGGACTGGGATAGGAGCCGGCTGGTTGGCATGGGCGGCCAAGGTCTGGGCTAGTAAATGGATAGCGTTCCTGAATTCCTCATTCGAGACCTCGGGGGCCAGAACTGGAGGAGCGGCATTCCGAGTGGCTCGGTGAGGCATAGCACGCCGAGGCATGATCTGAAACGTACAAGTAAGGATTAGAGGAACATTAGAGTTAAGCTTTATCGCACGATATGATCATGAAAGAAGTGAAGTTTTCTAAGATACCTCATAGCTTCCCTCTCATATGTGTGGCGCGCTTCACACACATGAAAGAGACTCTACTCGATGTGGCTTTCAGACATCCTAGGACTCTTGAACCTGAGGCTCTGATACCAAGTTTGTCATGCCCCAGGGTTACCCCTAGATGTAACACGGGACTTGGGACCACGAGTGCCCCAAGCTAACCCTTGGTCATAGCATTCTCAAGCATAACAAAAGATAAGCAGAAGCATAATAGATAAATCCAGAATCACGTAAATGGATAGTCAAGTCAAATAGGAATACAAAATCCATAAAGAGACTCAAAAGATGTCTATGTTTGAAAAGCCTCTACTCATGACATAAGGAGTTGCTAGGACAAGACCCTAGCTAACTCGAAGTGTGGAAAATCGAATAGCTAGTACTAACTAAAAATATAACTGGTCCTCGACCTAAGAGGACTCACTAACAGCTGAGAGAGAGTGGCATGGGAGCTCTAGCCACAGGTCTGAGAAGGGACACCTGAATCTGCATCATCAAAGGATGCAGCGCAAGATATGCATTAGTACTATGGAATGTATCGAATACGTGAGAGATGCATGATCATGATAAAATATACTTAAAGTGAACCCTTTTTATAAAGAAATAACATAAGAGGATTATCAAGATATGAGGCATAAAACATAGAGTACGGTTAAAATTCAAAGTATGATATCATATAACTTCATAGCTTGAAAATAATCATGTGGGAGTTTCTCTTAACCGACATAAACCATGCTGAGCTACATGGAGTCCAGTGTCATGTACCCCCACTGAAAAGGGCTGTTCTAACTGGCCAAAGTTAGAACCATGTCTTACCAGGATCCTGTCATAATAAGCCACAGAGGGCAACCTACAGTGGCAACGTAGTTTTGGACTTGGGTTATCTGAACCCTCATCTCTCGGTGCTAAATACTACTCCCAAAATATATAACATGAGCTCATATACATGTGATATATCTGATGCCAAACTTGTTCATAACATGTTCATACCCTGGATCATCATCCTACTCATGATTTTTAGTTTAGAAATTGACTCATGAGCATTGATGGAACATCGGATGTCTTGCATTGCATAATAATTTATAACTTGAAAACTTGCATGACCTTAGTTCAATTTCATAATAATATATACTTTCATAAAACATAAGAACTAGGCATGCATTTGCTTGAAATTCATGAAATCATGCCATCATTTTTCTCAATTTCTTAAATCACTTCATGCACGTAGGATTCACCATAATTAACCTTCAATTCATGTAAGACTGGCAACGGAATCGGGAGGTGCCGGTACCGGTTCCGGTCCATCCTGGTCCGTTATCGATCCGGTGGACTTCGGTTTCGTCCGGTGTAGGGGCTGGCCAGTAGGGGTAACGGGATGGAAGGGGTAAAATTACCGGATATTCCTGGTCCGATCCATCCCGGTACCGGTCCGGTCCGGTTCGATTCGGGTGGGAAACCAATTTTCGATTTTTTTTTTAATTAAAGCCGTTGGGTTAGCCGTTGGCAACGGCCAGTGGGCCCCACCCAACGGCTATTTGAGCCAAAACACCCCCTACCCGTCAAACTTTTTTTAATACCCCAAAGTTTTTAAAAATACATTTTAGTCCTAAATTTTAACTATTAAAACCCCCCACCCCTTCATTATTTACTACACAAAATTTCTTCTTCTTCATCTACTCTCTCAACTCTCAATCTTCTACTCTTCTACTCTCTATTCTCTAATAGTCTCTATTAAATTGTTAATTTTATTTGTTGAATTATTTGGGAGCAATTTTCAAGCTTCAAGTTTCATCTATCAATTTCGGCTTTTGGTTATACACGTCTATTTTTATGCAGACGTTTGGTACATTCGTTCCAACTTTCATCTCTTTACTTATTTATTTTTTTGCATTTAATTTTTGTATTTATTTATTTGCTTACTTTTAATATTTTAATATTTTAATATGGAATCCGGTGATAAAAATGTCGGCCAAGGTAAAAAAATACTTTTTGGTAGGTTGACTAACGCAGTAACCGGAAAAACTAAAGTCGGTAGTTCTTCTAAATCCAAATCTAAAACTAGACAACAGCCTCAATTAAGAATAAATACGGATGATTTTACACATGTTGATGAAACTCCTTTTAATATTGATAGCAATACTCAATTAGATCATGAATCTTTACAGACAAGGTTTGGTAATTTTAATGAAGAACTAGATGAAGAAGTAGAATATGATAATGAATATGATGGTAATGATACTTATGATGATGATGAAATAGAGCCGCCTACGGCTACTAGTCCCACTCCTGCTCCCGCTCTCCCTCCCACTCCCCTTGTACATCCTACTAGGGCTAAGTCAAAGGTCGAACGTCCTAAAAAATCTGTTGTGTGGAAATTTATGACTCAAAGTGAGGATAAAACTCAAGCTTTTTGTAAAATATGTAAGTATATTTTGAATCATAAAACTACGGGAAAGTCGGGTGGGATGGGACATTTAAGAAATCATTTAATAGGATGTTGTAAAAATGAATTTTTGCAAGCTCAGGCTATAGCCGATGCAAAAAAATATGGTACTCCCCTTCCCGATGCATCTGTAGGAGTAGGGGCCTCTAACATGATCCAAACACAGTTAAACCCTTCTAATGTTTCTGGCCCTAGTACACATCGCAGTTATAGTAGAGAAAGAGATCTTGAAGAATTAGCTAAAATGATTGTTCTTTGTGGCTTGCCTTTTAGTTTTGCTGAAAATTCCGGTTTTGTTCATTATATTCAAATAGTGTATAATCCTTCTTTCACAGGTTTTTCAAGAAATACTATTAAAAAAGCTATTTTTGATTATCAAGGACAACATGTACAATATCTTCGTTGTTTATTTAACTATAATACTTGTAGAATGGCTATCACTTCTGATATGGGTCGTAGTCCTAATGGTAACGATTATTTCACTATTACTGGTCATTGGATTGATGAAAATTGAAACATTCAAAAAAGAATTTTAGGTTATAAATGTTGTGAAATGCTGAAAACCGGTAGTTACATAGCTCAAACTATTATAGATGTTTTACAATTTTATGAAATTTGTAATAAAGTAATTAGTGTCACCCTTGTAATGCTTCTAATAATACAAATGATGTTGATAAACTAAAACCGACTATTTGCCCTATTTATAATGACGGTTTTCATATTAGGTGTGTTGCACACATATATAATTGAATTGTTAGAGATGGGATATCAATGTATAATAATGGTTGTATAAAATGTGAAGCTGCATGCCATTTTATTTTTAAATGTCAAGTAAAGTCTAGACGTGTAGAGTTTGAAAATCGGTGTCGTGAATTAGAACTCCCCCCTAGAAAAATTCCAAAAACAATGTCTACTAGATGGAATTCTTTATATGAAATGCTTAAAGTTGCTTATGAATATAGAAAGCCTTTACAAATGGTTTGGAATGCTCACAATTCAGATAATGATTATAGAATTACTGACACTGATTGGAATGAAGTATATGAACTTAAGGAATTTTTAAAAGTTTTCTATTTAGCTACAAAACAAATATCTGGACTTTATTATCCAACTATTTGTTCAGTTTTACCAAATATATGTGCTATTTCTGATAAAAAATTTCAATACAAAAATATTTCACGGTTTAACGATTCTATTAATGCAATGATTAAAAAATTTAGAAAATATTTTATTCCTATTCCTCAAATTTATTTAACTGCTTGTTTATTAAACCCAACTTACAAAGAAATAGGTGCAGCACGAATGGTTGAAAGAATATATTCAAATTTAGATATTTTAGAGATTATATATCATCAAAGTATCCAAGGTGACGAAGTTGCCGAAGAGGACAAAATACCTAGTTTGTCCGATGTTAAAGATAGCATAAGAATTGAAGCTAGAAAATTGTATGACTTGTATAATTCTAGTAGAATAAATGATGAAGTACGTAATGTAGAACCTTCAAGTTGTAGGCGTAGATATTCAAATGAAGATGATATTGATGATATGATGGAAAATTATCTTGGTCTTACTTCTAATGAAAGGAATGATTTTGATGAATATCTTAATCAAGGAATGGAAAGCATTAAGGATGCACAAGGCAAACCTCAACTTTTGGAATGGTGGAAGACTCGCGGCAAGTCATTTCCAAAACTTCAACCGGTGGTTCGAGATTTGCTAGCTATTCAAGCATCTTAAGTAGCTTCGGAAGGCGCTTTTAGTGCAGGAAGATATCAAATTGGGGAGCATAGGTATTCATTAGCATCAGATAGCTTGGAGATATCGGTATTATTTAGAGATTGGATCAATGCCGAGCGAAGGAATTATGGGCGTCCTTGTTTACCTGCTCAATTTGAATATGATATAGATAATATTTTGGTAAATTCTAGTGAAGACGGAATGGATGCATTGGAGGATCAAGCACAACAACCACTTCCAGAAAATGTTACCAGGGAATTGTTAGAAACTCTACGTCAAGATTATTTTCAAGGATTCAAATATTAGTATGATAGTTCGAGGCCTAATTCAAACAAAACCCTTCCTAGAAGATGACTGCGTAGATTAGGTCATCTTCTAATATTTGTAATACAAATTGTATTATTTAATTTTTATGAATAAAATTATAGGCTATTCGCCTTAAATTTTTTTAATTATTGTCTTCAATTTAATACAAGTCTTTTTTATATATTTCAATTTTTAAATGTTTCAAACTTAAGTTACAATTTAAAATTTAAAAAATAAAAGTTTGATATAGTTTAAAAAGTTTCAAACTTAAGTAAGTTATTAAGTTAGTTATAGTTTAAAAATTTAAATTTAAACTTTTAAGACTTAAGACTTAAGAGTTTGAAAAGTTTTTAAGAGTTTAAAATTTGAAATTTAAAGTTTTAAACTTTTAGAGTTTAAAATTTAAACTTTTAGAGTTTAAAATTTAAACTCTAAAAAAAGTCTAATTTATTAAGTTATACTTTTAAAAGAAATATAAAATAACTTATATATTTTGAAACTTTTTCAATTATAAATAATCAAATTTTAATTTAATTAAAATTTTTAAAAAAAAAGAGCGGGACCCGGTATACCGGTCCGGTCCCGGTAGGTACCAATCCGGGATGAAAAGGGATAAATTCCCGGTACTACCGGTACCGGTACCGTCCCGGTTCCCGGCCAACCGGCGGAAGATGACTCCGGTATCGATCCGATTCTTGTTAATACCGGTCTGGAAGTCCCGGTACCGGTGCCGGTGCCAGACTTAAATTCATGAAATAGGAGTTCATATGTAAAAACCCATGCAAAATTATGTAATTTAATAGAATTTTATAATAAAATCATGAGAACGCAATTTATAGCAAAACACATAAGAATTGGGTAAAAACCCTAATTTGAAAGTTCATGAAATCACAATATAAAATTTGGGGTTTTGGGCACAAGGGTGAAAGGAACCCATTGTTGAATACCCACATACCTTGATTGAAGCTAATCCACCTGAATTGAAAAGACTTAAGAGACTTGAACTTGGAGCTTGAGACCTTGAGCTTGAGAGAGTTCTTTTCCTTTTTGGGAGATGAATGAGGTAATGAGAAGAGACTTAGGCTAATGAGAGTGAAAACCCTTATAGAAATAGTCAAAATGACATCATTTAGGAGTTAAAAGGGTGGGTAATGACGAAAATACCCTTGAGATTTAATTTAAAAAAAATTAGAAAATGGGTCGGCTTCAGGAATCACGTGTCAGTTCTACGGGTCATCGTTTGAACCACGACCCGTGGTTCCAACTCGTGGTTCCTGGCCAACTAATCAGGCTGCGGAAAGTAATTTACGGGTCAACAGGAAGGACCCGTAGAATGGATGACGGGTCATCAATTGGACTCGTCGGTTCTGGGGACCTAGCTGGTCTCTGGATCAAACCACGACTCAGAAGGACGGTCCGTCATTTGAACGACGGCTCGTAAAACTGAGTCGTCATTTTCTGAGGGACTTGTCATGCCTCTGATCTGGTTCCACGAGTCGACAAGACGAACACGTGGTTTGAACCACGGTCCGTAGAACCAACTCATGATTCCAAATCAGAGACTGAATCAATAGAAGGGAACCACGGTTGCATTTCACGACCCGTGGTTCAAACCACGGTCCGTGGTTTGGACCCGTCATTCCTGAAAACATTAAAAAAAAATTGAGTTTCAGACTTAGATAGCTGGTTCAATTTTCAAGGTGTTACAGGAGCTCATCCCTTAAGCTCCATCTGTTAGCCCTGGAGCTCGCCCCATGAGCTTTGAAAAATGTGGGTCGCCTTGGATTTTGCTTGCAGGATTAAAACTTTTGCGAGTTTGATTTTTCACCTCTTTAAAATTCATACTTAGTTATTTTTTAACATTTTCATCTATATTGCACAAAATACCTTACAGAAGTGACTAAAACATGAAGTTAGGCATAAATAAATAGTATTAAGCTAAATTATTCTCAAAACATAGCATAAATGTGAGAAAAAATAGTGAAAAAGTGTGTATGTTATTCCTACATCACAATCCCACACCTTACCCTTTGTTCGTCCTCGAACAATCACCAAACACTTTTAACTTAACCTCCACTTTACTACACAAGTTCAATAGGTTACTTTCACCTAGATTTTCAAGACACTTTAAACATGTAAGCAACTCATACAAAGTGCGTTGAACAATTCAAAATAAGACAATTATGTCAAGACGACATAGCCTTTAGGACCGACTCCTCAACACAATACATATGGCAAATTGAAATCACATTATCAAGAAAAGAAACTGAATAGATCATCAAGTTTACATCACCTATGTGCCTTCACTTTTTAAGAGATATGCCCCCTCACACATTCACAATATATCACAATTATTGGGGCATATGAATGAAATAATAATGCTCACTCTCACAAAATTTTTTAAATGCATACAAGATATACCACAAGCTTGTCCTTAGTGTCATACTCTATTAATAAAAACAATAAAAATATAGGATCAAAAGGTCTTTATTTGGATGAAATGTCGATTAAAGGACATGTAGGAATTATTTGATAAAAATAGTGAGTACTCTCCCTATGCATTTTAAAACTTTTACTTCAAGCTTTTACGCTCCTTTTCTTATGTCTCCCAATTTCAACTTTGTTCTTTACATTTTCCATTATATCTTCCCCTATCTTTAAGAACTCACCCTATTTTCATACATTGTTAGCAAGAAATAAGTTTTTTTCATTGTTTTCTTTTTGTTTTGCTCATCTTATTATAATGACTAACTTTTTATACATTAGACACCTTTCTAACCTTCTTTTTTTCTTTCCACACCAATCCCCTTTCATTCACCATCCTCTTCCTTTTACTTTTTAAGTCCTAACATTAAAGTGCACTAGAGACTTCCTGGATCAAATTAATGTAAGGTTTATCAATAAAAAAAGAAAGACTAATTAAGTAACTATCCAAGAAATAGGCTAAAAACGCTCAAAAATGCTAACTATAGATAATTAAAGGGTAGGAAAAAATATAATCAAAAATTAGCTTACCAAAGAAATGTCCAAATCATATCCTACGAATCCACATTTCGTTTTAGGTCATCATAAAAGGTGATGAAAAAAGTTCTATAAGAAATCATTATGATTTATGAGAAAGATTTTTATGAGCAATATATTTTGTTGAAACTGCGTAAGTACCCACATGTGTCTAATTACTATTCTAATATTCAAGTCTTTAAAATTAATTAAAATTATAGATTTTAAATTTTTTCATAATCGAAAGATGTAAGAAATCTTAACATTTAGGATTTTGAAATTAACTAAAATTTTACTTCCTAATTTTTTTTAATTTGAATTATGTTCTAATTCTAAATTGTAAGATTTTAAAATTAATTAAATATTCTAATTTTCCCTATTTACTTTCATTCACATTTCTACGTTCATAGAGCTGATGATTTTTTTCTTTGTCATAAAACACAACTTTTTAAAGTTTCATATTGAGATTTACAATTTTTCAAATTATTCCCTTTGTCTCAATTTATGTATTAGAATTGAAATTTCAAGATTTAAATTAAATTTATTTTTTCGTTTGTAAAAACTGATCTAGTGAGACACAATAAACAATAACATATTTGAGATACAATATTTATTTATCATCTAAATAGATATAATATTTATTTTAACATCAATTGGTATTTTTTAATTAATGTTATTTTTCTTGGGTATATAATTTAATTAATTGACGGAAGATACACATGCAAAATACATACACTAATTTAGTAGTAGAAAAAGAAGGAAAGAATATATATTCATACGTGGTTAAAATCAAACAACCGAAACAAATGATAACAATCAAACTAATATATATCTATCATATTTGATTTGGTTTAATTTTAATAATTTAAAAATCGATTTAGATTAATTCAATTTTCATTTTAATAAAAAATCATCCAAACACGGGTGTAGCAGATTCTGCTGATCAGTCAGCTAAATATAAAAGATCTATAGCCCGCAAGCAGTGTGGCAATACATCATCTTTCTCTTTCACTCTTCATCTTGTGGCACCACTCTCCCTCTTCTTCGAGGGTTTCTTTTCTTTTTCTTTTTTATTTTTTTCTTCCTTCATTTTCCTTTCTTTTTTTCCCTTTTCTTCTTGTTTTTTCCCCTTCCTAAATATTATCTGTGTTGTATATCACCTGTATCTTCGCATAAAATTGATAGAAGATGATGCAACAGAGGCTGAAGCAGCAACAAGCATTGATGCAACAATCCCTTTATCATCCTGGTCTTCTTGCTCCCCCTCAGGTTTTTGTTTTCCTTTTTTCTTAAATTTTTATTCAATTCAACAAGTTCCTCTCTTTTTTGGGTTTTGACTTCTTATTATGCCTTTTTGATTTCACCCAAGTTCAAGTGTTGGTAAACCTGGAATCTTTTTGCGCTTTTTCTTTTTGCATCTCTTGATTCTTGATTGTGGTTTTACTGAAAATTGAAATTTTGAGTCCTTTTGTTCTTTTTGTTTGTCTCTTTAATTCTAATTTGGATACCCATTTGAAAAATTTAAGCATTTTTTTATGTCAATTTTTTTATACGCATCAATGATTAGAGCAAGGTGAAGTTACTGTGGTTGGCCAGATGGTGCCTTTTTGAAATTACTGGACTTGAGTTCAGTTAGTATTAAAAAGTTTTAATAAGAGTTGGTATGTAGCTTATAAAGTTCACTTCCACAATAGTGGTGTTTGGTTTTCGAACTGTTTAGGCCTTCATTAGTTTTTCTGCTTAGCCCTCCTATATATTAGAAATTATTGAGAACAAGAATGACCAAATCTTGGTGTCTTCTCTGTGTAGGCATGGTCATATGGTTTTTGTAAAATTTCATGTTATTGAATAAAAATTTCACAACTTTGGGTTAGGGAGAGGTGAAGGGGGCGTGGAATTGGGGTGTCACCACCACAATCCTCCATTCGTTCACTTTTGTAGCTTCTATGGGAGTGAAAAGTTCTCGAGAATTTTCACAATGCCATGGCATACTCCTTCTATGTTGACTTGAACTAAGTCTATATAACTTTACAAGGGATTAAGGAAAACGTAGGATCCTCTTTTTTTTGTTTTTTGTTTTATTAACTTTTGTAGTATTTGTTTACAGATAGAGCCTATCTTGAGTGGAAATTTGCCTCCTGGATTTGATTCAAGTACTTGCCGCAGTGTGTGAGTGCCTCATGGCCATTCTTTTGATTTGAAAACCATTTTTTTTATTTTTCCCTTTTCTTTTTAAATTGTTGCCTTTTGCTTGAAAAATGATATGAGGTTTTCTGTTGTGTAAGGGAAGAGTATTGTTTCTGAACATTTTAGTTTTAGCATGTATAAGTTTGTGTAAGAATGCAAGATTGATTCTGGACTTCACTTCATAAACTTATCAGTCCAATGAAGGATTTACATAAAGAAATGGTGTCTTAAAGCTGTTGGGGCCTGCTGTTTGGGTCATAATGGAATGAAATGTAGCTGGTTTCTGAGAAATAGAAAACTCCTTTTGAATGGATACCCTTCTCTGTAGTTGTGTCTTGGTACAAAAGTTCATGTAAATATATATTTTTATATGCTTTCTTGTTACCTGCTGCATGTTTAGCTGCACGAAACTGTGCTTGATCAAGCATGCTGGTCTATATACTTAAAGAGGACGTAATGTTCTCAATTGATCATTGGTAACCCTTCCGATTTCTAATGTTGTCCACACTAGGTATGTTGGAAACATCCCCCCGCAAGTAACGGAACCACTTCTTCAAGAGGTCTTCTCAAGTACTGGCCCCCTTGAGGGATGCAAGCTCATAAAAAAGGAGAAGGTTTGATCTCATTATTGTGGTTCATTTTTAACATTTTCTTACCAGACAAGTCTTGAGAGTTGATTGAAACATGCTATCTGAAGATGATTGATTGTTGTCATAGTTCTAACTGGTGTAACATGTTAACGCTTTAATGACTATGGAGTGTAGGCACCTTGGATCAAGTGAAAAATGTAAATTAAAATCATGAATTTCTCGAGATTTGTTTTGGGGGAAGTTTATCAGGTGAAGGTGGTTATGCTAATGATGCTGGCTCTGTGCTTTCAGATGTGTTTGTTAGGCCATATGCACATCTCGAGGGCAAGGCATAGGCGTATTGCCTCTTGCCCGATGGAGGGAGGTGTTAATTTATGAGGTGCATGCCTTAGTAGTTGAGACATGACTTTGGCTGAATTTCATGGAGGCATTTACCTCACTGGTGCTTGTTTGGACTTTTGGAGGGAGAGAGAGAAGTAGCAAGCTAGCATGTTTAGTTTAACTCGTTTAGGGTTATGGATAGTTGTGGTTGAAGTGGTTTCTCTTTGTGATTTTTCATATAGGCGGTATTTCTCTCTCTCTCCCACAAATCAGCCATTAACTATTGAAAAGAAACAAAAAAAAGGTCACCATCTTCTATTTCCAATTTCTTCACTGTTCAGTTGTTTCCCTATCTTTGCTGTTTTCTCCTTTATTTTTCTTTTTTCAACTTTATGCATGTACTTGTTCTAAATGAATTGTGAAAACCTCCTTGAAAGGCATTTGCTTTACTTCTCGAGGCATCAATCTCACCTTGGAGCACCTCGGCTTTGCCTTAGAAACATTGGCCTTGTTAGTTCTTTAACTCATGAATCAGCCTTCATGAATTCAGAGTGTAGGCATTCTCTGTTTTCTTTCAGTATTTATGGTATTGGCGCCAGTCAAAACTGTGAATCTTCAAAATTGATGAATCACCATTGAGCTTTTGTAGATTGAAGTATAACAAGGTTGTAATGGTGATTCCCATGCAGGTTCTTAACTTTTAACTTGTTAAGACCTTCCTGACTTTGGAATTTATTGTGATTGAGACATTGCAGCCATTTTATCATGTGATGAGGATCTATTCATGAATAACTTTTAAGATTTTAAAAACAAAAGCATTTCACATTAAAGGTAATCATGTATAATGATAGTCTTAACCTTCTGTCATTCCATGATTTTAACAAATTAGGCTACACTTCTAGAACCTGATAAAGGGCCAGGAAAGAGGGGTTGGTGTCTACCAAATGTTTGATTTGTATACTGCAATATTGATGCTTCCATAAAATATTTTCTGTATTCACAGATATAGTCCTGAAATCCTTGATACTTTCTAGATTGATATTTATGTATAAGTCTGTCGCTCATCTCAAGTCTCATAAATTGTTTGAGATTTCTTGATACGAGTCTGATATATGGTGATTTCCTTGCAATGCAGTCATCCTATGGTTTTGTGGATTACTTTGATCGCCGATCAGCAGCCCTTGCTATTGTGACTCTTAATGGAAGACATTTGTACGTAGATTTTTTTGCAATATTCTGGCTTAAGAATTCAGTATTTGCTCTGTGGTAGGCCTTACTGGTAAAATGCAGGTTTGGACAGCCTATAAAAGTTAACTGGGCATATACTAGTGCTCAGAGAGAGGATACCTCAAGTAAGTATATCAGATATCTATATTTTCTACCTTGTTAGTTTTGCATTACTTAGTTGAGAACTCAATACCGTCTTCTCTGGATTACAGGTCACTTTAACATTTTTGTGGGTGATCTCAGTCCAGAGGTCACAGATGCCACATTGTATGCATGCTTTTCAGTCTACCCTAGCTGCTCGTAAGTTCTATCATATGTAGTCCTGCAAACCCTGACATTGATTTTCAAAAATATATTGTACTCAGATATGATTTTCAAGTTTTTTCCTTGCAGAGATGCAAAGGTTATGTGGGATCAAAAAACAGGCCGTTCAAGGGGGTTCGGATTTGTTTCCTTCCGTAATCAGCAGGTACTAAGATGGCTTTGCTCAACCCTCTGATATTAAGCTTCTTTCTCGTGTGCATTTCACCCAAAATAGAAAAAGAAGAAAACTAGTAGTGCCTGCCTTGTGCTTTTCTATAAACCATGTCAACCTTTTTTTTTCCTTTTGGGAATGTTTTGTGCAGGAGGCCCAAAGTGCAATAAATGACTTGAATGGTAAGAACAAGCTGTCCTTTGTTTTTTTAAATTCTCATTCGACATGGTTTTATATACCGTCTGTAAAATTGCAAGTTGAGAAGTTGATTCTGAATAGAGCTCTTTACCAACCAGTCTTCTATTGGGGAAAATCTTGGTTGCTTACTGTTTGTGTTCTTGTTCTCCTTGGGATTCTATATCATAGGACAAACTAAAATTATTTTTCTTGTTATCTCGTGTGGGTAGCTCATTGTTACACGTTGTCTCACTCTCTATGTTGGTCTTTCACTCATAGAACTAACATATCATTGCATCTCCTCCAGTGTTCATCCCAATTTGGTTTCATTAGGTTCTCTTGCATGCTATAGTTCAATTTTTTTTTTACTATTTTTGCGGAATATACACGTAAAGAATGATGTACAACAGCAACAACATACCCAATGTAATCTCACAAGTGAGGTCCGGGGAAGGTAGAGAGTATGCAGACCTTATCCCTACCTTGGGAGGCAAAGAGGTTGTTTCCGATAGACCCTCGGCTTCGGCTCAAGGAAAAGCATATCAATGCAGATCGAAAAAGAAATAACGAAAATGAAGAAATCATGGCAAAATACTATAGAAAGTATGACGAAGCATTCTGAAAAAGGAATAGTAACTACAACAAAGTATTGCGATAATCGAAGCAAGAGACAAAAGATTGTAACATAAATCAAAGGACAAGAAATTACATGAGAAATACTACGACTACCAATATGGAAGGATAAGCAGGACAACACTCTAGTACCTACTAAGTTTATACCCTAATCCATGTCCTCCACAACCTTCTATCTAAAGTCATGTCCTCGGTAAGCTGCAACTGCGTCATATCCTGTCTAATCACCTCTCTCCAATACTTTTTCGGTTTACCTCTACCTTTTTGAAAACCATCCATAGCCAACCTCGCACACTTCTGCATTGGGGCGTTCGTGCATCTCCTCTTCACATGTTCGAACCATCTCAGCCTCGCTTCCCGCATCTTGTTCTCCACCGAGGCCACTTCTACCTTGTCCTAGATATCTTCATTTCTAATCCTATCTTTCCCGGTATGCCACACATCCACCGCAACTTCCGCATTTTCGCAACTTTCATCTTCTGAATGTAAGAGGTCTTGGCTGCCCAGCACTCCGCCCCATACAACATAATTGGTCTAACCACCACTCTCTAGAATTTGCCTTTAAGTTTTGGTGGCACCTTCTTATCACAGAATGCTCCGAATGCGAGCCTCCATTTCATCCACCCTGCATTTAATACGATGTGTGATATTATCATCAATCTCCCCGTTTCCTTGAATAATAAACCCAAGATACTTGAAACCTCCTTTCTCCTGGATGGCATGTGCATCAAGCCTCACTTCCACGCCAGCCTCAGGCTTTACGTCATTGAACTTGCACTCCAACTATTCATTCTTGGTCCTACTCAACCTAAACCTTTTAGACTTCAGGGTCCGTCTCCAACCTCCAGCTTAGCGTTAACTTTACCACGAGTCTCGTCAATTAGAACTATGTTATCCACGGATAACATACACAATTACACCTCACCTTGGATTCTCCGCATCAATTCATCTATCACGAAGGCAAATAAAAAGGGGCTAAGAGTTGATCCTTGGTGCAACCTCATCATAACTGGGAAGTGCTCTAAGTTTCCTCCCACAGTCCTTACCTGGGTCTTGGCTCCATCGAACATGTCCTTGATCGCCCTAATGTATGTCACAAGTACTCCTGTAGCCTCCAAGCATCTCCATATAACCTCTCTTGGGACTTTGTTTTATGCTTTTTTTAGGTCGATGAACACCATTTGTAGGTCCTTCCTCTCTCTATACGTAAAGAATGGTGTGTACCAGCCAATATATATAATTCTCAAATGTTTTAGAAATACAATATTTGGCATTTCTTTTTCTCCTAAAAATCATTTCCAAATGGATGAGAACTTGGTTTCATGCCGCATTGCTGCATCATTTTTGACTGTTTTATCTCCTAGATTAGTAGGCTTGATCGAAGATGGGCCTGTTTTCTATCTCATCTAAGTGGAAATCTTTTTGGTTCAAACAAAAGGGAAGTGGCTAGGAAGCAAACAAATCCGCTGCAACTGGGCAACAAAAGGTGCCGGAGGAATTGATGACAAGCATAGTTCAGATGCCAAAAGTGTTGTTGAGTTTACAAGTGGAACATCAGGTTGTTTTCTTGAATTTTATGGTTGCTTCTATTTTCTGATTGCTGAAACAACACCGTACTTTCTGTTGTAGTATATCAAGTACCTTTAACAGTCATGTGCAATTCTTGCATATTGATCCAAGCACATTCATATTCAGTGGATTATCGTGTTTATATGTTTAGATTCTTTTGCCTAAGTGATATAGACTCTGTAACTGACATGGAGTGATTACTAGAGTTTTGTAGTTGCCTTGCTTTTACTGAATTAACCTACATTATGAAGAGTCTTGATGCTATTTATGTTAATTCTCTAGATGATGGTCATGACAAGGCCAATGAAGATGCTCCAGAAAATAGTCCCCAGTATACAACTGCTTATGTTGGCAACCTTTCTCCTGAAGTGAGTATCAGTAACACCTCATAACTCCCTTTTTAGTTACTTATGATTATGAATTTGCTACTAGTTGTTGTGGGGATAAGTAGGCCAGCTTACCAAGTTTTCCCCTCGATCATATTTGCACATACTCTCTGTGGGACAAACATTATCATTCATAAATAACATGAAAATTGAAATACCCAAAGTGGTTTAAATGTAACTGCTGTATCAGAAGTTCAACTGGTGGAGATATACTTCACAAGCTTCTTAACTAGCTTCAATTTAAATCTGAATTCAAGCAATGGAACTGTAGCCCCACTCCTGGACCTTGGGCATCTGCATAAGTATCAAGTATCTGTTAGGATGCAAGAGATTCACCTTCCCTGCTTGAATGCAGTAGAGGAATAATATACAGTGGAAGTAGGAAGGAGTTTATTTGCAGTTTATTATTAGTCTTTAAATACTTTAATTATGTGTGCGGTTCTGATGTTCATGTGTGTTTCAGGTTACTCCAGTTGACCTTCATCGTCATTTTCATGCACTTGGAGCTGGCGTTATTGAAGATGTTCGTATTCAACGAGACAAAGGTTTTGGTTTTGTAAGATACAGCACCCATGCTGAAGCTGCTCGAGCTATTCAGTTGGGAAATTCCCAATTCCTTTTTGGTAAACCTATTAAGGTAATGTGTAAAAACGAGAGACTTTAGTTGTTTTGACTTTAGTATATACCTAGACTTTTCTGTAACGCTACCTGGGACATGTACGGGATGATCAAAAGAATTGATATGGTTCTAATAATCTAAACAAAGTTATTGGACTACAAAAAAGCATTTTAGAGTTCTCTCTTTCGTCAGACATATCCATTTGTGACGTCTTTAGGCCTGATTGGAGGCAACATAAATGTAGAGTGGGTACTTGAAGCACTTTGTTATTTATTTTGCAGTTCAAGAAAATGGAAGTGTTGAAGTTAACAATTTAGAACCAAGGAAGGGAGGGTGGGTATAAATTTCTGGAGCACCATGTGTGGTCCTATTCCATAGAAGAATATTCATATTTTATCCGTTGTAGAAAGTGAATTTTGATGATTCTGCATATGGTGTTTTGCTTTGAAATGAAAAATAACCTAATGATTGGCATTTGGAGTTGCTGGATGTGTAATATCATTTTCTTAGGGTTGGATGGGCTTGGCTGAGGCGACTTGTATTCTAATAATTACTTAGTAGATATTGGAGATGTTTGGAGTTTAGAGGTGTACCTGCGGCTTACACTAGGGTTATTAAGGACATGGACGATGGAGCCAAAACCCGAGTTAGGACAGTGCGAGGTGACTCGGAACATTTCCCGGTTATAATGGGGTCACACCAGGGATCAGCCCTATGCCCGTTCCTTTTTGCCTTGTGATGGATGTATTAACACGACATATTTAAGGGGAGGTGCCGTGGTGTATGTTATTCACGGATGACATAATATTGATTGACGAGACGCGTAGTGGAGTTACTGATAGGCTGAGGGGTTGGAGAGAGGCCCTAGAGTCTAAAGGTTTCAGGTTAAGCAGGACTAAGACAAAGTACCTGAAGTGCAAGTTCAGTGACTAATGTATAGGGCTGAGTGTTGGCCAATCGAGAATGTCCACGTTCAGAAGATGAAGGTAGCAAAGATGAGGATGTTCAGATAGATGTGTGGGTATACTAGGAGATATATGATTAAGAACGAAGTTACAGGGGACAAGGTTGGAGTGACCTCCGTGGCGGACAAGATGAGGGAAGCGGGATTGATATGGTTCGTACATGTGAAGAGGAGGTGCGAGGATGCGCCAATGAGGTGGTGTGAGAGGTTGACTCTAACCGGAGTTAGGAAAGGTAGAGGTAGGCCGAAGAAGAACTGAGGGGAGGTGATTAGACAAGACATTGTACAACTTCAATTGATTGAGGACGTGACCCGAGATAGGAAGGCATGAAGGTCTAGGGTTGAAATGTAGTAGGTACTCGAGTGTTGTCATACTTCTTGTAGTATCATTTAGGTATCGTGTAGTTTCTTTTTCTAGATTGTGTGTTAATATCTGTTTACGGCACTTGTTTTGTACATTGTTATTTTGTCGTCTCTTTTTCTTTCTTACTTTCCTGCGTCAGTTACATTTTTATTTTAGTCGAGGGTAGAGGTAAGGTCTGCGTACATCTTACTCTATCCAGACCCCACTTGTGGGATTACAGCGGGTAAGAAAGAGAGGTGAGGTGACTAGCTTAGTAACTTTATTCAATCTAAAAGGTTGGCTCAGTGGGTTGGTTTGGCCGCCTTTAAGTGAAGGGGCGCATCCACCGAAGATGGCAGCGGGAAAGACGGGAGCATGAACGAGGTAGCTTATGCTTTTTTTCATCCTCACTACTTGGTTTATAGTAGAATCTGGAGAATATGAACTTCTCGCATTCTTATGTTGTATATTGGCACCACCTGATCTGGAAGATGGTTTTTCCATGTGTGAGCTCCTTTATCAGCAGATAAAGGCATAGTGTACGTACACATGCTCAATAGAAAGAGGAAGAGGGGCCAGAAAGAGGATAAGAGTAACGTAACTCCTGTACAGGGTAAACTGCTGATATTAGTATTGGTGATATTAGGTTGAAGACGAAAGTGGAAACTTTGGGAGAAGGATTTGACTTGATCATTATGTAACTTCATAAATGCAAAAGTCAATGTGTAGGGATAGCTTGTGACACAAATAACCCTTGTTCTTAAGCATGTTAGTAAATTTGAAGCAGGAGTCGTCTCCATATATTCATTAGTTGACAAGTGTGTTCTGAAATTTAAATCTAGTGAAACTGAAGTCTTCTGCTGAGCTGGTAATTTTTTGTGTTTTCATCACAGTGCTCATGGGGAAGCAAGCCTACTATGCCAGGAACCAGTTCTACCCCTCTTCCTCCTCCAGCTGTGGGACACGTCCCTGGTATTTCAGTGACTGATCTTGCAGCCTATGAGCGGCAGCTTGCTTTGGCTAGGATGGGTGGTTCACAGGCTCTCATGCATTCTCAGGCTCTAATGCATTCCCAAGGTCAGCGAATTGGTGCTGCTAGTCAAGCATTTTACGATGGTGGTTATGGAAGTATTGCTGCTACAACTCAACCACCAATGTACTACTAGTGTATAACAACACCTGCTGCTGCTCTGCTGGCTTTCTTTCATAGGATGCTTTTGTTTTTTCATTGTTAGTTTTTTGTGTCCCAAGCATGTACGAATATGCAGCTTGTATTTTGTCTGGCAACTGAGTAGCTACTAATCCAATGGCAGTTCATTGGATGAGCAGCTTTTTTTCCCTCTTCTTTTCCCCAAGGAGATTTAGAAAGTATTATGACCCGAATTGTTTTAAAGGATATCTCGCTCTGTGAATTATGCTTGAATATATGCAATTTGTTATGGAATAATATAATAAGAACAAGAAGAATAGAGAGGGAGAAGAGAGAGCTTCTTATTTCTCTTGAAGGATTCCTCTTAGGAATTTTGGGGTGAATTACAATGAAGGAAAACCCCTTTATTTATAGAGGAAAATTGACTTGGTCCCAAAGATAGCGTTCCTAACTTTTCTTCTAAGAAACATAATAAGGTAGACATTCACTACAATAATAATACTTTATAACACTCCCCCTTGAATGTCTATTTGATGGATAATGTGCCTCGTTAAAACCTTACTAGATAAAATTCAGTGGGAAAAATTCTAGTGAAGGAAAAAGAGTACACATCCCTATAATACGCATTTTGGCTGCCTCATTAAAAACCTTACAAGGAAAACCCAGTGGGACAAAACCTTATGAGGAAAAAAGAGTACAACGCGTATTAACTCCCCCTGATGAGAACATCAATCCAAAGACTTGAATCTTCACATCCCAATCTTGTGCACCATCTTCTCAAAAGTTGTAATTGATTTAGACTTGGTGAATAAATATTCCATACTCAAATAAATCTGTTGAATGTTGATATCACCATTCTCTTGGAGATGTGTGAAGAAAAGCTTTGGAGAAATGTGATTCGTTGTGTCTCCTTTTATGAATCCTCCTTTCAACTATGTTATGCATGCTTCTCAGCTTGTTTCATGAACAATTGTTATCTCAGCATGATTTGATGAAGTATCTACAATAGATTGTTTTGTAGATTGCAAAGATATGACAGTACTCCCATTTATGAACACATATAATTTATTTGAGATCAAACTTTATGTATGCCCTGCATTTTCATAACCAATAAAATCTTGACAATATTTGTTAGGATAAACACATTCATATCAGGACTTGCAATTGATCTTATTTCAATATCTCCATGTAGAAGTGAAACTATATCATGCTCATAGTTATAGCAAGATATGTAAATGCAATAATTATACAAAATATGGTACTTCAGGACCAATCAAATTTTGCATATTTCTCATTTCAACTTCTTTCGGCAGATAATCTATTGCTTTTGAAAACTCTCCAAGAGTTTCAATTCAAGTCATCAACTTGCATAACAATATGAAAGATTAAGGGTAAACAACGTCATTTTTATACCCACGTCATTAAGGTGATTCTAGTACATCAACCTTGACTGATTTAATCTGTATGAGGATTATAAACAAGTTTTTCAAAAAATTGTATATGCTTCAAGCATTTTGAATCCTTCAGGAATTTTCATATCAATTTTTCTCAAGTGACATAATGACATCTTCTAGTGTCCAGATTGCAAGTCAAATAAGCTTTACGCTTACCAAGATGCATCCTTCTATGTCACTTGATAGATATTTCTACGTCAGCATGCTTTAATAAGCGCAAAATTTAGATCCTTATAATCTTTTACAATATTGCACTATATTGTATCAAAGATATCTTCAACAAGATATTATTTTTTGTATCAATTCACAATGCGACATAACTTATGGAAATCTCTTCACTTTATATTTTTCAGGTACCTGAACCTCTCATGGGTTTCATAAAGTGTTATGTCATAGGCTCTTCAAGAGCACATTGTCTCTTTATTTATGATCATTTGCTCATCTTCTTTTTTCAAGAATTAATGCAATTTGAATCGATTAATCTACCATGCTTCATGCATACCGTAGAGGATGTTCTTCAAGAACATTCAATAGGAGCATTTGTAGCTAAATATGAAATTAATTTTGGGTCAGCAAATGCCTCTAGCATTTGACTTGAATTATCTTTTGAATGAGGATCATACCGATGATAATTCATAGCATATTTCATAAATGCTTATTCTCTCTCCTTATGTTAGAAAAGCTAACATATATCCTCTATCTTCTTTGAGGAATTCATCTTTGTGCATCATGGTATATCCATTAATCATATACCGCATATTAATTAAAAATCAGATGAAATTTTTTTGGTTCCTGACCTTGAACCAATTGAGAGGAAAATTGATCATAATTTATTGGTTCAATGTATACAAGTTTTATTGTATACAATATATTATATTTCAGACCAACACATAAAACTTTGTTCTCATAAGCTGATTGAGCTATTTTATTGAAGGCATTCAACGCCAAACCAACATTATCAAGATCAATCATCTTGATTACACAATTTAAAAATTATGTTTTTAACTCAATTTATATTAAGCAAGCAACTTTATGAATGTCAAACTGCAGGTTGACAATCAACGCACATGTGATCACTTTCTAGATGCATCTATTTAACATATCACATGACGGGTGAACGGACCCATATTCACCTTTTATACTTTTTAGATTTTTGGAAATTCAATTCCAACATTGGTTGATTTAATCAACTTATCATGAAAACAAACAACATTAATAATTCTTGAAGAATCTTCTAGTTCTTCAATATATGTTGAATACTCAATATGCACATTTTCAGGATGGCAAGATCATTCATGCTAACATATAAAATTATTTGCATTAGTAACTCCAAGTTACTATGACATGTGATATTTCCTTTAGTAAACTTCAAGTTTACTTTTGCATGAATGTCATATCAATAAACTTCTAGTTTATTGTGGCATGTGATGTCATCATGCTCGAATAACTTTTTACATACGTGTTACCATAGTATCTTTGGAGATATTCAATCTTCCAATTTTTCTACCTCTTTCGGAGGTGGAATGTGATACAGTCACAACCAAGTGCATGTTTGTAATTATATGCCTTATAAATATTATCACATTCATCTCAGAGAATGGATCTATATTTATAATAATCAAAAAAATTATTCTCATGAATGGAATATAATCGTGCCTTAAGCCTATCAAATTATGATTACTTGAAACCTCTTTCAAGATATTGCTACTTCAGGAGCAAATCGAGGTGTACATATGATGTAGAAAGTTTTTCTATATTATATCTTTCAAAATATACCACACTTCAAAACAATTATTGCTTTAGGGGTCTATGAAATCACGTATAATTTAACCATATCTAACAATTACAAATATCAATAGATTTATTCATAATTGGACTTACGAAATATTGTCACTGATAAGAATATGCCACGAAATTCATATAGAAAATATCACTGCTTTGATTTAGGCTATCAACAATTTCCCTTTGAGAACCCCTTTTAATTTCTTACCCCCAAGAAAACAGAGAACAAAACAGCGAAGACAAAAATCCATGTCAGATTCATACAAGAAAGTAAAAAAGAGGTCAGTTGATATTCAAAGGAGGTGCAATACCTACAACAGGGAAGGAAAGCTTTGGATCCATAGTTAACAAATATATGTTGTTTATATATAAACAAAATTGATATCATGAGATCCTTTATTTTATTTCAGGGTACGGTATGACGAACCACAACATATACGTGGTTAGGCAAAAGCAATCAACACATAGGAAAATTAGCAAAACACATATACAGAACTTTACAACAAAATTGATAAACTATTTAAAATAGTGCAACTCACCTGACTTAATTTAGTAGGCAAAATCATTTACCTTAACCTCTCTGGAGTACTATGTTCATGGAATCTAAAGGATAAGTTTTCATTAATTTCCACTGAGGCAACGGATGATCTTCAAAAGTTCTTAGTCTTCGAAATAATATATTTTAAGACGTTAGAGTCTCGTGCTGATAACGTGTTATGGAATAATATAATAAGAACAAGAAGAATAGAGAGGGAGAAGAGAGGGCTTCTTATTTCTCTTGAAGGATTCCTCTTAGGAATTTTGGGGTGAATTACAATGAAGGAAAATTTCTTTATTTATAGGAAAAAACTGACTTGGTCCCAAAGTTAGGGTTCCTAACTTTTCTCCTAAGAAATATAATAAGGTAGACATTCACTACAATAATAATACTTTATAACACAATTTGCTTTTTTCTTTTCTTCTCTGTTTCCTAATGTAATTGTGAAATGAATCTGGATTCTGGAGTCTTAGCCCTCAAGAGTTTTGTTCAAGTAGTAAAGGTTGAGAAACTTGTGACCTAGTTCGAACCCTATGCCATGCGAACTTAGTCAGGTATTTAAGTAATCAAGTATTCAAGTGGAGAAGGACAGGGCGGTTGTCTCATTATCACCAAGTTTCAAAAGCCGTGGGTCGGTTCTTAGGATTGGTTTTAGCGGATTTCTTTGTCATGAAAAATAAATATGAGTCGGGCATATTTTATGTGTCATGTTTGAACTAAATGATAAACTTGGAGCGTGATACGTTCATTTGATAAAAAGAAACAGTGATTTGTAAGTAAGCCATTCTCTTTTCACATAACAAACTGAAGAACAGAATTGTTTTTGGTTCAGTTTGAGTTGGTTTTACTTTTGAAAAAATTAAAACTGATATCGGCTTTTGGTCTTATCTATTCACTTCCTTGTTTTTGCATATGAATTATAGTACAAATTTAATCTATTCAATATTTGCAGCTACGGATAATGTAAAATTAGGTCTTAGGCCTAATCCCACCCCAAAAGCTAACTCTGGGACTTTCACTCACTCTAACAAGTCTCTTTACGCCCAAGCCCAATAGTAACATGGATCGGGAGCCCAAACGGGGATGAACCTGGCTCTGATACTATGTAAAATTAGGTCTGGGGTGTAACTCACACCCTAAACCTAGCTCAATGGGAGGAGAATTTTTCAAGTCTTATAAGGAGACCACCCATCTCATTGATCATCAATGTGGGACTTTTTTCATTCTTCAACAGATGAAATTTCTTGTAAGCCAATATAGCAAGAATTGATCGCCCAAGCAATGATCTGAAATATTCTCAAGTGAAAAACTTGACTGTGATACGTGATAATCATTTCCTTTCATTAATCTAGAGGCAAATTCAAGATTTGAATTTTATGAATTAAAATTAAGAATACTACCAAATCCCCTCTAATTTATTGAGTTAAATTTATAATTTATACATATTTAATTAATTCTTTTTGACATATAGACATAGTTTAAGCTATAGCTACTAGCTAATCTTATGTTCAGATGCTCTCAAGTTTAACTAAACTTTAACAATTTAAAAATAAATAAATCTTCAATACAGAATAAACAACTCAATATGAAACCTAAAGATATATTAGACTATTGTATCAGATTAGTATTAGTTCGTGTTTCAATTTAGTGAGTCCTTTCTTCTATGATGAACTATTAAATATTTTTTTTAGTTTTTATAAATCTTGTCAATTGAACACTATCTTATAAATGGAAGAGACGTATAAAATTATTGAATCTTAGCTGTTGAACATGAAAGAATATAGTGGACTGAAGTATGTTAGCGATATAAGAAGGTGACTGCAGACGTTAACCAAATATTTAAACAGAACAAAAAGGGATCTCATGTAATAACTATTTAAAACATTTTACATCCCAAGAAAAGACACAAAAATGTCCGTACAAAATGTCAAATATTTTGAAATGTACATACATATAAATACATAAATAGATATATTTAAATTCTAGTTTAGTTTGATCTTTTTACACCAAGTTACGTTAAACCAAATACATCAATTTTCAGGTTGGGTTGATTTGATTTCAAGCAATACGCTAGGTAGGAGACTTACAAATTTTCTTCTTGCAGAAGCGGATTGCCTGTAATAATTATAACTCAAAGATTTACAGGTTTTCTCCTTGTAAAAGCAGATCATCTTCAACAATCACAACTTGAATTATTAATCATCGGGAATCTTCACGTGATGGATGGATACTCCTAGTTTTGCTATCTAATTATTCTCCTTTAGAATGCAGAAAATTTTAATAACTCTAGCCTCTCTAGACGATTTAGAGTATGTCTTTCAAAACCCATAATGATGTTCATAGAGACAATATTAGGGCATAAGTTTAGTAACTAATGGGCCGTCTTACTTAACTAGCACCCTTTATGGGTGTATTATGCCAAAAGATATTTTCACTAACATCTCCCACTTATGGTCAAGCTTTATCGAGCTAAATAAAAATATGTTTTTCTTTTCTTTCTCTTACATCGTTCATACTAGATAAATAGGTCGTGCGACCAGCATATTACGAGAGCACGTTGCTATACATCTAAATGAATATTTCTCGTCGTCATCATGAAAATCTTCAAGTAAATCATAAAAAGAATATGCTCAATACCCAATATCATTTGAATCACATTGATACATCGCACTTTAATCTCATGTATCATAGTTCTTGTATTCATAATTATGACTCATAAGTCACAATTGGTATCAACAAACACAAAATAAATGAGATTTAACAAATGATCTTTCTTTTCTCACGAGTCTCTCAATTTGTACCCAACTTTCTTTTCTAGTCATGCTCTGTCAAACTGAATCTTTCATGGTCATTTGGTAGCATGCTAAGATAGCACACATCGAATCAAGTTTCGAGCCACTGATTAGAGTCGTGAGGGTACTTAATAAATCTCACACAATTATAAGTCGAGATATAATTTATGTTATGTTATGAACTATTAAAGTAAGAAAGAAGAAGAATATAGCAGAAAATAAAAGAGGAGTTCTTATTTCTCTTGAAGGATTAATTGAGGAATTAAGGGATGATTTACAATGAAGGGAAATCCCTTTATTTATAGGAGAAAACTGACTTGATCCCAAAGTTAGGATTCCTAACTTTTCTCTAAAGAAACCTAAATATAGACATTCACTATAATATTAATACTTTATAACACTCCCCCTTGAATGTCTACTTAATGGATAATATGCCTCGTTAAAACCTTACCAAAAAAACTCATTAAGAAAAAATTCTAGTGAAGAAAAAAGAGTACACATCTAATAATACGGATCTTAGCTGCCTCATTAAAAATCTTATAAGAAAAATTCAGTGGGACCAAACCTCGTGAGGGAAAAAGAATACAACACGTATTAACTCCCCCTCATGAAAACGTCAATCCAAAGACTTGAATCTTCGCATCCCAATCTTTTGCACCATCTTCTTGAAAGTTGCAGTTGGTAGAGACTTGGTGAATAAATCAGCCTTATTATCACTCGAACAAATCTGTTGCACATCGATATCACCATTTTTTTGGAGCTCATGAGTATAGAAAAGCTTTGGCAAAATGTGCTTTGTTCTATCTCCTTTAATGAATCCTCCTTTTAGTTGTGTTATGCATGATGCATTATCTTCATATAGGACCGTGGATACTTTGTCACATTTTAAGCCACACTTTTCTCGAATGAGACGTATCATTGACCTCAACCACACACATTCTCGGCTTGCTTCATGAATAACTATTATCCCAACATGATTTGATGAAGTAGCTACAATAGATTGCTTTGTAGATTGCGAAGATATGACAGTACCCCACATATGAACACATATAACTTATTTGAGATCAAACTTCATGCATATTCTATAAGTTCCCTTGATTGATTCAATCCATATGAGGATTAGAAATAAGTTTTTCAAAACCTTGTATATGCTTCAAGCACTTTGAATCCTTCGAGAATTTTCATATCAATTTTCTCAAGTGACACAACGACATCTTCTAGTGTCTAGATTGCAAGTCAAATAAGCTTTACGCTTACCAAGATGTGTCATTGCATGTCACTTGATAAATATTTCTACGCCAGCATGCTTTAATAGACGTAGAATTCAGATCCTCATAATCTTTTACAATATTGAGCTATAATGTATCAAAGATATCATCGCGAGATATTCATATCGGTTCACAATATGACATAACTTATTTAGGTCTCATCACTTTATATTTTTCAGGTACCTGAACCTCTCATGAGGTTTTATAAAGTGTTATGTCATACGCTCTTCAAAAGCACATTGCCTCTTTATTTATGATCATTTGCTCCTTTTCCCTTTTCAAGGATTGTTGCAATTTTAACCGATTGATCATCATGCTTCATTCATGTCATCGACTTTGTCCTTCAGGGACAGTCAATAGGAGCTTTTGCATCTAAACATGAAATTAATTTTGGGTCAGCAAATGCTTCTAGCACTTGACTTGAATTATCTTTTAAATGAGGATCATACTGATGATAATTCGTAACTATTTCATGATGCTTATTCTCTCCCCCTTATGTTAGAAAAACTAACATATATCCTCTATCTTCTTTGAGAAATCCATCTTTATGCACCACAGTATATCCATTAATCATATACTGCACATTAAAAGCAATTAGATGGAAAATATTTAGTTCCTGACCTTGAATAAATTGAGGGAGAAAATTAATCATAATCTATTGGCCTGAGTGTATACAAGTGCTATTGTATACAATATATTATATGTCAGACCAACATATAAAATTTTGTTCTCATAAGCAATGGTTCAACAATTTATTGAAGGCATTCAACTCCAAACCAACATTATCAAGATAAATCGTCTTGATTACACAACCTAAAAATTATGTTATTAACTCAATTTACAATAAGTAAGCGAATTTACGAATGTCAAACTGAAGGTTGACAATGAACACACATGTGACCATCTCATGGATGCATCTTTTTTAAGACATCACATGGCAAGTGAACGGGCCTATATTCACCTTTTATTACTTTTCAGAATTTAGGATATCCAATTCCAATATTAGCTGATCTGATCAACTTATAATCATGAGAACAAACAACATAGAAAGTTCTTAAAGAATCTTTTAATTCTTCAGTACATGTCTAATACTCAATATGCACATCTTTGGGATGAAAGAATCGTCCATGCCAACAAATAAAGTAATTTGTATTAGTAAACTCCAAGTTTACCATGACATGTGCCTTTTGCTTAAGTAAACTTCAAATTTACTATGACATAAATTTTATGTCAATAAGCTTCTAGTTTATTGTGGCATGTGATCTCATCATGCTCGAATAACTTTTCACACACGTATTTCTTACCATAATAACTTTGGAGATATTCAATCTTCCAATTATTCAACCTCTTTTGGAAGTAGATTGTGATGTAGTTATAATCAAGTGCATGTTTGCATTTATATGCATTACTAAATATTATCACATTCACTTCAGGGAATAGATCTATATTTATGTCAATCAAAATTTTCATTCTCTAGGAATGAAATATAATCGTGCCTTAAGCCTATCAAATTATGATAGCTTAGAACGTCTTTCAAGATATTGCTACTTCAAGAGCAAATCGAGGCATACATATAATGTAGAGAATCTTTCCCTAACATATCTTTCAAAATACCATGCTATAAAATAATAGTTGGTTTAGAGGTTAGATTTGAAACATGTTTATTAAAAAATAACACCTTTGTAACATTGGAAAATACCAATATACTTGAACTCATCAAATTGAATAGGACAAAATAAAAAATGGTTAGTAAGATAAAATTAAGGATATATTTTTTATTTTTTTTTCACCTAGAACATAATAAGATGTGCAATGAAAAATAACACACTTTTAAGATGCTTCCACAATTATATTTGTTATAAATCTCACTTTCCCTCAACTGGGTATACAGAGAAATTTTATCCATTAACATAAAATAATAGTAAAGCCAAGGCTTTCCATATCAAGTAAATAATAATTGTTTTTCTTCTAAATCTTAACATATGAGAACGTGACTTTCAACAACCACCAGAATTCTTATATTATTGCAATAATAATTATTATAACCATGTTTACAATAACTTTATATAGAAGAATCAAATTAGGCAGTGATCAAAGAAATCATATTTAATCAATTCATTATGCACATCTATTGTTGAAATGACTTTAATGAAAACGTACTTTTGGTCTTTTCAAAATATTTACTATATGGCAGAGTCTCGTGCTAATAACGTGTTATAAACTATTAAAGTAAGAAAGAAGAAGAATATAGCAGAGAAGAAAATAGGAGTTCTTATTTCTCTTGAAAGATTAATTGAAGAATTAAGGGATAATTTACAATGAAGAAAAATCCCTTTATTTATAGGGAAAAACTGACTTGATCCCAAAGTTAGGGTTCCTAACTTTTTTTCAAAGAAACCTAAATATAGACATTCACTATAATAATAATACTTTATAACATATTAATCCTTCTGGTCGATATTTGCACACATGGCATAAAACATGTGTTACAATATTTTCTCCTTTTCCATGGAGCATATGTCTTTGTCTCATAAGTTAATGTTATATAAATAATATAAAGATACTTTATGCATCTAAAATGAGCTCCTTGGTCTACTCAATAGAATGTAAACTCACATCTTGTCTCCGAAGGTAGATTATGTGAAATTTATTTTCACCAGAAGAACATTAAAATGACTTTTGTCATTCCTTGTGCAGCACTAAAGATTTTTTATTCATGTGTCCTCAAACTATCCATATGATAACTTGCTTAAGATTTTGTCTCATCTTTCATTAATTAATACTAAATTGATGGAGGCGATCACCTTTGTAAGAAGGCTGAGCTCTGTCTACCCGACATACTTTTCAATAATATCAAAAAATGCACACAAAGCATTTCGTAATATGAATGTACAATAAACATTCACAGTAAGAATGTACATAAACATTCAAATAATAAGTTTATGCAAATTAAACTTATTTTGATTATTTAAGAAAATAAAAAATATGAACGTAAAAAAATAAATAAAAAATCAATGACTTCACATTAAATCTCACTCAATTGGTGAGATCTTGCAGCAAATAAAAATACGCATCTCTTGATTGATCTATAACTATGTGTAAATATATTTTATGTTCAGTTCTGTGTGCAATCATACCATCATAAAATTGAATTCATTTATAATGTGCTCGACTTGTATATAGGATTCTTGGTGCTCAAAATAACCGTTTGACGGTCACAAAGAATGTTATTAATTCAATATCTATTGCATCATCAACACATAATTCAAGAATCTTTTTGATCAAATAACCCATTGCGCTATTGAGGAGAAAGCTATAAGCTCAACTATTATCATGGATAAAGCGACATGTAATTAGTTTTTATTGTTTATGATATATTAGCATTATAGAACATAGTGTGCATCTAGAGGTGGACCTACTCTTGTTCATATTTTCTCTACAATCAATATTAGTGTATCCCCTCAGTTTCATGTCATGCTCTTATATCAAAACGCATAATTAGAAGTTTTCATATGGTATCTCATAATTTATTTTAACTGTATTTTCAACATGCTAGATTTGAGTTGATTTCATATTTGCTTACATGTCACGCCCCGAGGTTACCTCCTAGACGTAACACGGGACTTGGAACCACAAGTGCCCCAAGCTAACCCTTGGTCATAGCATTCTCAAGCATAACAAAGATAAGCGGAAGCATAATAGATAAAGTCGGAATAACATCAATGTAGAATCAAGTCAAATAGGAATATAAGATCCATAAGAAGACTCAAATACTGTCTATGTCTGAAAAGCCTCGACATGACATAAGGAGTTGCTAGGACAAGACCCTAGCTAACTAAAAGTACAAAAGTAAAAAATCAGCACACGCTAAAAATATATCTAGTCCTCGACCTAAGAGGACTCACCAACGGCTGACAGAAAAGTAGCCTGGAAACTCTAGCCACGTGTATGGAGGAGGACACCTGAATCTGCATCATCAAAGGATGCAACGCCAAGATATGCGTCAGTACTATAGGATGTACCGAGTATGTGAGCAATGCATGAATCATGATAAAAATAATTTAAAACATGCTTAAGAATGAACTTGTTATGTAAAGAAGGAACATGAATAGATATCAAAGTATAAAACATAAAACATGAAATAAAGCTTAAGTTTCATAATATAGAATCATAATACTTCATAGCTTGAAAAATAAACATATTGGAGTTTCTCTTAACCGACATTAAACCATGCTGAGCTACATGGAGTCCAGTGTCATGTACCCCCATTGAAAAGAGCTGTCCTAACCGGCCAAAGTTAGAACCATATCGTACCAGGATCCTGTCATGATAAGCCACAGAGGGCAACCAACGGTGGCAACGTAGTTTTGGACTCGGGTTATCTGAACCCTTGTCTCTCGGTGCTACATACTACTCCCAAAACATATAACATGAACTCATATACATGTGATATATCTAATGCCAAACTTGTTCATAACGTGTTCATACCACGGATCGTCATACTACTCATGAATTAGGGCTTAGAAATTGATTCATGAGCATTGATGGAACATCAGGTGTCTTGTCTTGCATAATATTTCATAACTTGTGAAATTTGCATACTTCATGACTTGTAAAATTTTGCATGACTCTAGTTCAATTTCATAATACATATATTTTGATAGAACATAGGAACTAGGCATGCACATGCTTGAAAACTCATAAGGAACATGCTATCAAAATCCAATTTGCTTAAATCAACTTCATGCATGTAGGAATTTCCATGGTTAAACTTCAACTTATGAAATAAGAGTTAACATGTAAAAATCCATGTGAAATCATGCAATTTTAATAGTAATTTCATAATCAAATCATGAGAAGACCATATTTAGCAAAACCCATGAGAATTAGATAAGAACCCTAATTTGAAGACCATGAAATTAAAATTTGAATTAGGGGTTTTGGGCACAAGGGTGAATGGAACCCATTGTTTATTACCCACATACCTTGATTGAAGATAACCCACTTGAATTGGAAAGACTTAGGAGGCTTGAACTTGGGGCTTAAGACTTGAAGCTTGGAGACGAATTTTTCTTCTTGGGAGAAGAGTGAAGTAATGAGAAGAAGCTTAGGCTAATGAGGGTGAAAACCCTTCTTGAAATAGTCAAAATGATATCATTTAAGAGTTAAAAGGGTGGGTAATGACTAAAATACCTCTGGGACATAATTAAGAAAAGCTATCTTAAAAACCCGGCTTCAGGTTCCATGAGTCCTGTCCATGGACCGTAGAACTAATCACGGCTCGTGGAATGGGGTCGTGGTTCCTGAGCCAAAATTTCAAGCTACTGAAGATATTCTACGGCTTAACAGGACAGCTTGTGGAAACTCCTACGAGTCGTAGAACCCAGTCGTGGTTCTGGGGAGCTTGGCTGGTCTCAGGTCCAATTCCACGAGTCAACAGAACGACCCGTAGAAACTTCTACGAGTCATAGAACAGACTCGTGGTTCCTGGGGAACTTGACCACTCTCTGTTTGAGTCCCACGAGTTGATTCCACGACCCTTGGAAACTTTTACGAACTGTGAACCTGACTCGTGGTTCTCAGACCTGAGGATGGTCTGCAGGACTGGAATCACGAATCACTTCCACGACTCGTGGAACCACCCACGACTCATGGACTTGACCCATGATCCCTGGAAGTTCACAATTTTCTGCAGGTTTTGAGTTTAAATGCTGGTTCGGTTTTTGGGGTGTTATAATATCTCCCCCTTGGGATCATTCGTCCTCGAATGAATACTAAGCAAGGGAAACTGAAGAAAAATAGTCCAACTAGCAACAAAACATGGAAATCAAGGAATAAACATGAAAACTGAACTTTCCAACTTAAAATATGGCTAAATCAACTTCGAAAATATGAATGCATGCTAGGATCATGAGAGGAACTGGTGGAATAGAATCGGAGGAACATACTAAGGATGAAACTATTACCTCAAGCTGGAACAAAATCGTAAGGAAAGAGATGGGGATATTTAGCCTTCATGGCTTCTTCTGCTTCCCAAGTAGCTCCTTCATCAAGCTGGTTTCTCCAAAGAACCTTTACCGAAGCAACTTCTTTGTTTCTCAACCTCCGAATCTGACGATCAAGGATCTCTACGGGAACCTTCTCATAGGTGAAGCTATCCTTCACACCCGCATCCTCCAAAGGGACAATCAAGCTCGGATCACCCACACACTTCTTCAACAAGGAAACATGAAAAATTGGATGAACCGCTTCCAACTCTGTTGGTAACTCCAACTCATACGCAACGGTACCAACTCTCCTCAAAATATGATAAGTACCTACAAAATAGGGACTAAGATTTCCTTTATTGCCAAACCTCATCACACCCTTCATGGGTGACACCTTTAGGAAATCCCAATCATCAACTTCAAATTCCAATTCCCTTCTCCTCACATCCGCATAAGATTTTTGTCGACTCTGAGCAGTCTTCAACCTCTCCCTAATAAGCTGAACCTTCTCCGTAGTCTCATGAACCGAATCTGGACCAATCAAGGCTAACTCACCTACCTCAAACCAACTAATAGGAGACCTACATCTCCGGCCATAAAGTGCCTCATACGGAGCCATCTGGATGCTAGAGTGAAAGCTATTGTTGTAGACAAACTCGATAAGAGGTAAGTGATCATCCCAATTACCTTTGAAGTCGATCACATATGCTCTCAACATATCCTCCAAAGTCTAAATAGTGCATTCTACCTGGACATCTGTCAGAGGGTGAAAAGTTGTGCTAAGTTTCACCTGGGTAACAAGACCTTTCTGAAACGATCTCCAAAACTGAGATGTAAACTGAGGACCTCTATCAGAAATGATAGACAAGGGAACACCATGCAATTGAACTATCTCCCGGATGTAGAGTCTGGCATAATCGTCTGCTAAATCGATAGTATTAACAGCCAAGAAGTGGGATGACTTGGTCATCCAGTCGACAATCACCCAAATGGAGTCATGTTGCCTTCGAGTATGAGGCAAGCCAGTAACAAAGTCCATATTGATTGCTTCCCATTTCCAAGTGGGAAGGTCAATATCTTGAATCATGCAACCCGGCCTTTGATGTTCCACCTTTACTTGTTGACAGTTGGGACACTTACCACAAACCCGGCTATGTCCTTCTTCATACCATTCCACCAAAAGACTTCCCGTAGGTCACGATACATCTTGGTGGCACTAGGATGAATGGAATATATAGAACTATGAGCCTCAGTCAGAATCTGCTGTCTCAACCCATCTATATTTGGCACACATAAGCGACCCTGATAACAAAGCACACCATCTCCCCCTTGGGAGAAAACCTCCACCCACTGCTGATGAACTGCACCCTTAAGCTGCAGTATAATGGGATCTTTGTCTTGCCTTGCCTTCACCTCAGCTACCAAAGACGATTCAGCACCATTTTGCACAATCACACCACCTTCTGTCGAGTCCATAAGGCAAACTCCTAACCGAGCTAGCCTATGAACCTCTTTAACCAATTCCTTCTTCCGTTCTTCAACAGAAGTCACACTTCCCTTGGACAGTCTACTCAAAGCATCCACCACTACATTGGCATTACCCAGATGGTAAAGCACACTCATATCATAATCCTTAAGGAGCTCAAGCCATCTCCTCTGTCGCAAATTCAACTCCTTCTGAGTGAACACATACTAAAGACTTTTATGATCGGTGAATACATCCATATGCACACCATACAAGTAATGTCTCCAAAATTTCAAAGCAAAGACCATGGTTTCCAACTCAAGATCATGAGTAGGATAGTTCTTCTCATGAGTCTTAAGCTGTCTCAAAGCATAAGCAATCAACTTACCACGCTGCATCAAAACACAACCAAAACCAATCCTAGAAGCATCACAGTGCACAACAAAATCATCTAGGCCCTCGGGTAGAGCTAACACTGGAGCTGTGGTCAATCTAGTCTTCAATTCTTGAAAGTTCTTCTCACACAAGTCAGACCACTAAAATTTTACCTTCTTCTGAGTCAATCAAGTCAAAGGAACAACAATGGAATAAAATCCTTCCACAAACCTCCTGTAGTAACCAGCCAAACCCAAAAAACTCCTAATATCAGATGGAGAAGTGGGTCTAGGCCAGTTCTTTACTGCCTCTATCTTTTGAAAATCAACTCGGATTCCATCACTAGTCACAATATGACCCAGAAAGGCAACTGACTGCATCCAGAACTCACACTTGCTAAACTTAGCGAACAACTGTCTATCCTTGAGAGATTGCAACACAACCCTCAAGTGGTCTGCATGCTCCTCCTCACTCCGAGAGTAGATGAGGATATCATCAATGAAAATAATCACAAACATATCCAGGTATTATTTGAACACAGGGTTCATCAAATCCATAAAGGCTGCAGGAGCATTCGTTAGACCAAAAGACATCACAACAAATTCATAATGACCATACCAAGTCCTGAAGGCTGTCTTCAGGATATCACCCTCTCTAACACGAAGCTGATGATAACTTGATCTAAGGTCGATCTTGGAGAAGAAACTGGCACCCTCAAGCTGATTAAACAAGTCATCAATCCTAGGAATGGGATATTTATTCTTGATTGTGACCTTGTTCAACTAACGGTAGTCAATACACATTCTAAGAGAACCATCCTTCTTCCGAACAAACAAAACTGGGGCACCCCAACCACTTGCATAACTTTGAAGATCTTCTTCACTTCATCAATAAAGTTGAGCGGGTCCTCACTTACCTTCGAACCCCCAAATTCGGGTGGGTTCATTCAGATAAAGTCACGAACTCGGGCCGCTACCCCACCTTGAGGGTGGACTGGGGTAACGAGACTACTAATTGGCCTGAGTGGCCAAAGTCTAGGCTAGCAAATGGATGGCGTTTCTGAATTCCTCATTCATGACATCGGAGACCATAACGGGAGGAACAACATTCCGAGCGGCTCGAGGAGACATAGCACATAAGGAGGCATAATCTGAAATATAAAAGATGAGGATTAGAGGAACATAAGAGTTAAACTCTATCGCACAACATGATCATGAAAGAAGTGAAGTTTTCTAAGACATCTCATAGCTTTCCTCTTATATGTGTGGTGCGCTTCACACACATAAAAAAGACTCTACTCTATGCGTCTTTCACACATACTAGGACTCTTGAACCCGAGGCTCTGATACCAAGTTTGTCATGCCCCGAGGTTACCCCCTAGACGTAACACGGGACTTGGGACCACAAGTTCCCCAAGCTAACCCTTGGTCATAGCATTCTCAAGCATAACAAAGATAAGCGGAAGCATAATAGATAAAATCAGAATAGCATAAATGTAGAATCAAGTCAAATAGGAATACAAGATCCATAAGAAGACTCAAATACTGTGTATGTCTGTAAATCCTCTACATGACATAAGGAGTTGCTAGGACAAGACTCTAGCTAACTCAAAGTACGGAAGTAAGAAATCAGCACACGCTAAAACATATCTAGTCCTCGACCTAAGAGGACTCACCAACGGCTGATCAAAAAGTGGTCTAAAAACTCTAGCCACGTGTCTGGAGGGGGACACCTGAATCTGCATCATCAAATGATGCAGTGCAAGATATGCGTCAGTACTATAGGATGTACCGAGTATGTGAAAGATGCATGAATCATGATAAAAATAGTTTAAAACATGCTTAAGAATGAACTTGTTATGTAAAGAAGGAACATGAATAGATATCAAAGTATAAAACATGAAACATGAAATAAAGCTTAAGTTTCATAATATATAATCATAATACTTCATAGCTTAAAAATAAACATGTGGGAGTTTCTCTTAACCGACATTAAACCATGCTGAGCTACATGGAGTCCAGTGTCATGTACCTCCACTGAAAAGAGATGTGCTAACCGGCCAAAGTTAGAACCATGTCATACCAGGATCCTGTTATGATAAGCCAAAGAGGGCAACCTATGGTGGCAACGTAGTTTTTGACTCGGGTTATCTGAACCCTCATCTCTCGATGCTAAATACTACTCCCAAAACATATAACATGAGCTCATATACATGTGACATATATGATGCCAAACTTGTTCATAATGTGTTCATACCCCGGATCGTCATACTACTCATGAATTAGGGTTTAGAAATCGATTCATGAGCATTGATGGAACATCGACTGTCTTGTCTTGCATAATACTTCATAACTTGTGAAATTTACATACTTCATGACTTGTAAAACTTTGCATGACTCTAGTTCAATTTCATAATACATATATTTTGATAGAACATAGGAACTAGGCATGCACATGATTGAAAACCCATAAGGAACATACTATCAAAATCCAATTTTCTTAAATCAACTTCATGCATATAGGAATTTTCATGGTTAAACTTCAATTCATGAAATAAGAGTTAACATGTAAAATCATGTAATTTTAATAGTAATTTCATAATCAAATCATGAGAAGACCATATTTAATAAAACCCATGAGAATTGGATAAGAACCCTAATTTGAAGACCATGAAATCAAAAGTTGAATTAAGAGTTTTTGGCACAACGGTGAAGGAAACCCATTGTTAATTACCCACATACCTTGATTGAAGATAACCCACTTGAATTGGAAAGACTTAGGAGGCTTGAACTTGGGGCTTGAGACTTGATGTTTGGAGAAGAATTTCCCTTTTTGGGAGAAGAGTGAAGTAATGAGAAGAAGCTTAGGCTAATGAGGGTGAAACCCTTCTTGAAATAGTCAAAACGATATCATTTAGGAGTTAAAAGGGTGGGTAATGACTAAAATACCCGTGGGACATAATTAAGAAAAACTATCTTAAAATTCTGGCTTCAGGTTCCATGAGTCCCTTCCACGGACCGTTGAACTAATCACAGCTCGTGGAATGGGGTCGTTGTTCCTGATCTAAAATTTCAGGCTGCTGAAGATATTCTACGGCTTAACAGGACAGCTCGTGAAAACTCCCACGAGTTGTAGAACCCAGTCGTGGTTCTGGGGAGCTTGGCTGGTCTCAGGTCCAGTTCTACGAGTCAGCAGAACGACCTGTAGAAACTTCAACGAGTCGTGGAACAGACTCGTGGTTCCTGGGGAACTTGACCACTCTCTGTCTGAGTTCCATGGGTTGATTTCACGACCCGTAAAAACTTTCACGAACTGTGAACCTGACTCGTAGTTCTCAGACGTGAGGATGGTCTGCAGGACTGGAATCACGAATCACTTCCACGACTCGTGGAACCACCCACGACTCATGGACTTGACCCGTGATCCCTAGAAGTTCACAATTTTCTGCAGGTTCTATGTTTAAAAGCTGGTTCAATTTCTGGGGTATTACATTACAAGTCAATTGCAGAATAGATATCAAGTCTAGCAAATATTTCTTGCATAATATTAGCAATCGTATATGGCATAAGAAACTTTACTTAATTGTTCATCTTATTTTGGACTCTTATTAAATAGTGTAGCATGCAAAACATTATCTTTATTTATTGGAGTTTCAATAGGATCACAATTTAGCAAATTTAATCATTTAGAGAATAATTTCTTTAAATATTTTCTCAAAATTTTTATTTCAAAAATATATGTCATCTTTATTCATATTTTTTATCTCCATGTGAGACGATAACAAGCTCTACCTTATTTACATACTCTAAATTATTTTTTACCTATCAATATGTTATCAACATATAATGACATAATTATAAAGTTGCCCTCAGATCTTTTAGTAAATGATCTCTAATGAACCATTGTGAAGCCAATAGAATTGGTCATACTAAAAAATCATATATATCATTGTCTTGAAGATTGTTTATGATCATAACAAGATTATGAAGTCTACAAATCATATGTTTGTGGTCATTTGAATGAATATTCAAGTAATATCACATTAGTTTTTTACTTAATTTCCCATTAAGAAAGACAATCTTTACAACCTCTCATGCAATTATAGATCCAAATTAATAATAATATTCAAAATGAAACAAGTAATAATTCAGCATAACAGATAAAAAAGTCTCATCATAGATAATTCTTTCTTATTGCATAGAACTCTTAATAACAAGTCGAGCCCTATATTTTTCAACTGTGCCACAAGTCATGTGCTTAACTGCGAAAATTTATTTGATTTCAATAGTTTTGTATTTTATTTTATAAAGATCAACTAATTTTTATACTTGGTTGATCTTTTAGACTCCATTTATTCTTTCATAGCATTTATTCATTTTATTCTTTGAATGGCATAAAATAGCTTATGAAAATTCTTGACTCATTTTTTTTATCTTGTAGACGCACTATATCTTAGTTTTGATTCATATAATCTCATATTTTTTTTTTGCTTGAATCAATTTTGCTTTTACTTAGATTAAATTATTCATCTCTATCTCACTTTAAATAAAATTCATCTCGCTTTGTTCACTATAAAAAGATTATTTTCACTCCTTATCTAAGTAGGATCACTTTTATTCGCATTCGATGATGAAGGTGGATCATAATGAGAAACTAATTCTCATCATCTAAAATTATTCTCCCACTCGAATGAAGAAATCTTACTTATGGGGGTTCTTAATTTCATGAGTACATAAGCTTAAATGTATTTCTCCCTTCATGGATAATTCATTTTTATAGATATGACATTTAAGTCAAATTCATTTACGTTTTTTCTATGATGCAAATTCATGAACACATTATCTTTTGTGATTTTATAGTACCTCATATAGACACTTTTCCTTCATCTTTGAATCGATTTTTTATGAGAAAAAAATACATACATAAGCTGTACATTATAAATGGCTCAAAAATACTTGAGATTTTTACTACTTCATGACTCATGTGATGTAGATGTAACTGATTTTGTTGACACATGATTACGAACATATCAACAATCAATATCATGCATCTCCTCAATAGAAAATAGATAATTTTTCTTGCGCCATCATCGATCTTATCATTTTGAGGAGCATTTATTTTCTCAAATTTATCAATAATTTCACTTTCATCATAAAAAAACTCGTTTAATCAGGCCAAGTGTATTCATAAGATCTCAAATTTCGACATGTATGAGATTTCCCCCCCTCTATCTATGTAATACTTGGGATTATAAGGGCCATGTGGACTTGACGTCATCTGCACCATCCTTCAATGTATCACTGACAATCTTTCGTGAGTGCTCCTACTCTTTCTTTATCGGGTTATAATAATTTTATAACTTTTTTGGATTTGATCAGTTCTCAATACTTTTATTATTTTATCTTGAGTTCATATACTTCCTAAAGCAACATATTACTTTATAGTTATGTAAATCAATTAGGCAAAATTAAAATGAGTAACATTATCAATAAATTGTGAAAATTATTTTTGCTAAAATTTCAGCACCAAAATAGGTTATTCGTATGCCTTAATGCCTTAATATCAACACTTTCACTATAAAGTGAAATACTTTAATTGTGATAAAAAAAATATAATTAAAGTTGAAAGACTTTAATTATGATCAAAAGGAATTTAAATTGAAATACTTTGATTATTTTCTACATATATTCATATTACATATGTGGGATTCATTGAAATTCTACGACCCGATTTCTCAGGTCATGATGACACCTACAACCCCCCAGTAGGCAAATCAATTCCCGTAGCCCAGAATAGTTAGTAATGGGCTACTACCAAACTAATACGCACAATAAGAAGAAAGTAAGCGGAAGCAGAATATAAAGATAAAATAATGCGGAAGCAATTTACCCGAATATATACATAATGAAACTACACCAACACCAAGACTTGGTATCGACAGTACATAAGCTTCTAATAGAATACAAGTGCTGGAAGTAACAAAATGATAAGTACAACTGTCTCCGAATATACAAAGAGTAACAGTACAAAAGATGAGATGTGGTCAAGCTCCGACCGTCAGACGCTCACCCTAGTCTCGAATATCCACAAAATCTGCACATTCTCCAACGCGATCAACGACGAGAACTCAACTAATATCTGAACAGAAAGTGCAAAAGTATAGTATGAGCACCAAAACAATGGGTACTCAGTAGGCATCATCGGTCGACTGAGCTCATATAAGATATAAAAGCAGTAAGTAACAGATAGCAAGAAATCAGTCACTAAAGCAATAAAGGAAGCACAAGGAGCTAGCACAGAGAATAGACAACCAAAAGCTACAAGTAAAACATGCTAGCACAGAGATACAATTTCACAGAATCACAGGTGAAGAAAAGGAGAACGCACCTAGAGTCCTGGAAAAGACAGAAAGCAGTCTAACATACTCAAAATGGAATCAACAAGTATAAGAAAATCATAACCCCAATCCAATCACATGATAGCATAACCAGGGAATCACCTCACAAGTATAACCCTAAGATGAAATAACTAGACCACAATAACCGAGAGATACCACTCAACTTACCATAAGAATACAACCAGAATCTCACACTCTACTCAGAAGGCCACACAAAAGTGCCTCAATAAGATAGGACTCCCTAGCCCTCTCAATAATCAGACATCCCACAACCGAAACCTCACGAGGTTAACCATCACTAATCCTTCGCTAACCGAGTGCCAAGACAAGCTCTAAATAAAGACAGTAGTAAATATAGTCTGCCTATAGTCCCCCGACTTCCCATACAACCGAGGAAAACAAACAAGTGAAAACAAACCCTCCGGCATCCCATACTACCGGAGCGTACAATCAACAAACAACAAACAAGGGTGGAGCCTCAAACAATGAATAATATGATGAATGAATATCTCAGGTGAAATGGTATCTTTGTATGTACCCCCTCGGTGCCAAAAAGGCCCAGCAGGTAGGTTCCATAGAAGGACACTGCCCGTATACCTCTACTCCGCCGTATACCCTTTCACCGGCACACGGAACCCAAAGCCCCAGGCCCGGAGCAACAAGGTCCATGAAGGTCCCGGACCCCATACTAAAACTCAGTATCAAGATATGTCATCCGGAAGCAAGTCCAGGATCAAGATAGAGACCCAGTCTCGAATATGTATGCCCAGACCCTGTCCAGGACTAAAGTAGTGAATAATGCCTCACAAACCCCTCCAAGCGTGCCCAAGCGTAACCGGGTCTAAAACTGTAGTAAATCAAGTCTAGTACTCTACCCGGCAGAGACTAGTATCAGTAATAAAACTAAGTCTGGTGCTCTACTCGGCAGAGACTAATACCAGTAATAAAATCATTGTGAAAACATCCAAAAATTCCCTTTTTATCATCAATAGTACCAAAAACGAGCCCCCGGGGCCACGCTAATTTAGGAAAACTATCGATAGTGGCTCGCAGCCAATACTGTAGTAAAACATGCAGGGGAAAATCTTTTTAATGGATGATATGCTCGCACACAAATATAAAAGTAGCCCAACGGCTCATAACAACTCCTATCAGCCCTGCACAGGCCCAGTAGCTACTCAACAGACATAACCAGCCTAAAAGGACCATCTCTATGTCTGGGTCTCATGGACATCCCCCAAATAACCAACCATCTATGTTCCAGAGTCAATACAAGGCCACACAGGACCACAAGGGTAATATACAATACTACGCAAATACTACAAATAACGTATGAATTAAACGGGTGAACAAGGAAGACAAGGTCTAGGGTACAAACCTATAACAACTCACCCAAGGATGTTAATTAATGCAGTTATAGCCTATATACGCAGAGTCTAGGTAGGGAAAGCCATAACTTACCTGTCATCCGATGACTAGCTGCGAGACCGGTGTCGTCCAGGCTCGAACTACTCCGGGAAGCTCCAAATCATACAAAATACTTTCAACTGAAGTCCCAAAGGCATATCTATGAAGCCTGACCAACCAAGGTAATGGCACAATTGCTAGAATCGATAAGGCTGCAAGAACGAGCCATAGTCAATTGATAAGGTTTTAATGTCACGCTCGTGACCAGCCAACTCCAAAGCATAAAATGAGGCCAATAAGAATAATAAATGGTAGCTAAATCCAACAACAATATGTTAACCACATCTCAAAGGAGCGACGAGCTCCCGAGGCACTATTTCAAGGCGTACTTCACGTTGTTCAATCCAATCACTATCGTATGTGATCCCAATAAGAATCACACAAACTTCCCAATCTCTCCAGTACCTTACCACAACCAGTACACCACAACAGTAACCAAACATAATAAGATAAAGGGGCTGTCCAAAGCCACAATATCCAAAACACCACTTCGTGGCTCAGAAAGTTGTAAAAATGATACCGAAACATGTATTTACGAAGGAGGATCATAGGGGAGAGATTTACTGGACAAAAATATTCAATATCCCAAGATAAACAACCTGCCTCCTTGCAGGAACAACAAACAGATCCAAGTCCAACAAGAAACTACTACAAGTTGTCGGAAAATATGACTTTTCGTGACTAGAAGCTTAAAATATCGATTTAACAATTAGATAAGTGTAAGGGATCCTTACCTTACCAATATAACTGCTTAGATACTTCCAAATACCCAATAAACATATGCTATCTCTCTGCATCAACACCGATGAAGATACACCATGAAATCGACGGGACAAACTACACCAAAATGACGAGCTCGCGACGTAGAGCAACTTCCGTTAAACTTCCGAATTGAAAGCATCAAGGTCAATGGATTATTTAGGGACTTTCCCTATGATTTTCAGTATATTTTGGGTGAAAAGTATGAGTTAAAACGAAGGGAAATTAGCTTTTATAAAGCTAAACCGACTGGGATGGGGAGCCCACCTTGACATGCCTTCTTGTGCAGTCTTCCGAAAATGTGAATATCTCTCTATTCTGAAGTTGTATCGATGAATGGTTTAGTGCGTTGGAAACTAGACTCGTAGACCTTAGGTTTGGTATATTGGGGGCCCAATAATTCTTTATATATTGGGAGAAACACCCCAAGACATTTAACCCAAATTTAAAGAGAATTCCTTAAAGGAATTTACAATAACTCCTTCCGACTTTTGTTTCGCAACTTGCTTGACTTCAAAACTTATCATACTACCATTTTGCGATTATAATACCTCATAACATATCCTTCATAGTATATTAGACACTATTAGTCTTACCCTAAAGGTACGGGTTAATTTAAACCTTACAAACGGGCGAGGTGTTACACGAGGCATTTCTTTAACTCGAACTTTTGTGTAAGGGATTTCTTTGACCTAGAACCTTGGTTTAATCCTTTGATATTACCAAGAATGTTGACTGAAGTCAACGATTTCCAAAGTTGTAGCTCTAAAATGAGGAACAACCATAAAGACCAAACAAATGGCCCGGGCACCGAACTACCAGTCCCGACAAGCCATAAATGACTTGGGGCCGCTACAAGTTCGTTCTAATGGTACAAAAAAGGTGAAAATGTGCACATGACCGTAAGAGTCATTACAACTCTATTTTTCTCACAATGTAATACACAACTCCTAAATCAATTAGGATAAGATTATTTTTTTTTTTAAAAATTTTTTAGCTAGCAACACATATATTACTAACATAAAGAACACGAAATATTTTAGACTCACTATGAAGTGCTTTATTTGACTTAGTACAATCACTAGAATAGTGATCCTTTTGATCACAATTAAAGTATTTCACTTTAGTTAAATTTTTTTAACACTTTCTATCCTCTTGGTGGTTATCAATTTAGGTATCTTATTTGGTTGATCCTTAATATTTCAATTTCCTTTGATTTTACGTTTAAAACCATCACTTTAGCAAGAAGCTGTAGACATATGCACTTTTACATCATGTTTATCAGTCTAAAATCAATCTTTTTCTATCTCAAGTTTGTTAGAGTACAAATTTTAATGTATGCAGGAAAATAAGGAAAACATCAATCAAGGAACTCTCTCCTATGGAAAGAAAATAAGGAAAACATCAATCAAGAAACTCTCTCCTATGGAAAGAATCTGCCAGTCAAAGTGAAGGAGTAAATAAAGCAACGGCTCTAATCCTTGGATCAATTGTCAAGAAATCAATTACGGTTTCATCTATGGAAAGAGAATATTCAGCCACAAGTCTCAAGAGAATACTTAAAAGCTGTATGCATCTCAGTAAGGAAGAAGATCGCACAATCAATGGATTCATATCTTGACTCAACTTTATTCTTGGAAAATAGATATTTTACATCCATTTTCCAAGGATCAAATCTCTTGGGTTGCTCTCTTCAAAAACCTTCTTCAACAGCTCCTCAACTCTCCTATATAAAGCCGTTCGAAGAAAGGAAGACCTCATACACTTAGTCTAAACCTTCTCAAATTCTTTGCTCTATTTTTATCAAGCATTGTATCTCTTTGTGATTTACTGTGTACTCAAAAAAGAGAGGAGAGAAAAATATTGCTGGTGAGGCTACTGTATCAAAAAGAAAAAGGGAGAAAAAGAATCGAGTGTAGTCGTAGGAATTACATTCAACTCTTGTTACCCAAAAGCATCAAAGATTTTAGTAGTGAATCCCTTGCAATCCAAGGGGACTGGAGTAAGATCTGTTCTGGATCCGAACCAGTATAAAAACATCGTGTGTCTACTTTTACTTTTCAGTTCTGCTTACTTTGGTTTTTACTATTTGCACAAGTCGACTAACTAAACGAGGCAGTCAACTGATAATCAAAAAAGTAGGCAAATCACCCCCCTCTCGCACTTTCAATTGGTATCAGAGCCTAATCTCACAAATATTTGCTTAACAACAAGTGAGAAAAGATCACGGCACATCAAATTACTGCTGGAGCCTATTCCAAGAAGGAACCTCCCAAACAAGACCACCGTACTTCAATGGAAAGCATTTCTCACACTAGAAGATCAGAATTGAAACATTTATCAAGTCCTATGATGTAAAAGTATGGAGAGTTATCAAGCTTGGTGACATTGTCATTACAAAGGCAAAAAAGGATGATAAGGATGCTGAAAATAGTGGAACTTCAACTGAAGTAATTTCGACTCTGGAGAATTACACTGATGAACAAATGTAAATCATTCAGATAAGCTCCAAAGCCAAGAATGTTCTTTACAATGCCATCAGTGGAGAAGAATACGAAAAAAATCTCCTGCTGTGAGACAGCCAAAGAAATGTGGGATTAACTAGAAGTAACTTATGAAGGAACTGACAAGGTCAAACAAACCATCATAAGTATTTTGGTAAATGAATATGAGCTTTTATCAATGAAGGAAGGGGAATCAGTTGAAAGCATGTTCGCCAGATTCAGAAAAATCATTGGAGAACTCAAGGCATCTGGGAAAACCTATCCTGTAAGTGATCAAATAACCAGGATTCTCAAAAGTTTTCCCACTCAATGGCATGCCAATGTAGTCGCTATTGAGATCATGAATCTCAACGATCTCACCTATGATGAACTAAGAGGAGATCTCATTGCATTTGAGAAAACTCATCTAATTAAACGAGGACAGGAAGACAACAAAAAAATTGTAGCATTCAAAGCCACAGAAGATGTCAAAGAAGATGAGGAAGAAGAAATGGGAGAAGACGAAATTGCTTTGATCACTAGGTCAGTCGTTGAAAACTTCAGGCGATCAAGAAATAGCAGAAGAGGTAAGCAAAACTTCTCAAAAGGGAAGTATATCACTGATCAAAACAAAAATGAAGGGAAATGCTACAACTGTGGGAAGTATGGAGACATTGCAAACGATTGTCCTGAACCAAGGAGAAGGAATTCCAGAGGGAATCAAAAAGCCTTCAGCAGTTGGGGTGACGAAGGTACCTTTGAACACGAACAGGATGAGTCATATAACATATGCTTCATGGCCATCAGAGAAACTAGTGAGGTAAAAACTAAAACCTTCACTAATTTCTCTAACTTGAAAAACCTATTGGATCGTGCCATTGCCGATCTCAATAGAGTATTTAACAATTTTAGAAATATTCAACAATAAAAGAAAAGCTGTGAAATTAAACTAGAAGTCAGTGCAGTTGAGAGGGATCTCATTGATGAGGAAATTCAGGAACTCAAGGCACAAATAAATAGTTTAAAAATCCCTTCCAGACAAAACTCTATGAAATCAACTCAGTCAACTCGGTCAAACAAGTCAACTGACAAGAGATCTCAAAGATCAAATCAGTCAACCTATTCAACCAAGTTAACTGGAAAAGGATCAACCAGTTACAAATCATAATCCAACACTTTACTTCATGAAAGTGGTACTGACCAGTTGATATCTTCAACTAAATTCAGTCACAAAGGAATCTCAGATAATGTGACTGAGGAACCCATTCAAAATACCTGTCATTATTATGGCAAAAGTGGGCATAAATCCTTTCGATGCACATTTCGTTATTCAAAACTTCAGAATTGGGAATGGAGACCCAAGAAAACTCTTGACACTAACTCCAAAGGACCCAAGACATCTTGGGTACCTAAAGATAAGTAATTATCTTGTTTTGGAGGAACACCACAAGAAAGGGTCAAAAGCAAAATGGTATCTTGACAGTGCGTGTTCAAATCACATGACAAGAAATAAATACCTGTTCAAATCAGTAGCCGACTATGATGGAGGCGCCATTCATTTTGGGGATAACTCAAAAGGAATGGTCATCGGTATTGGAACTATCTCTTTTAATAATTCTTGTGATATCACTAATGTTTATCTTGTGAAGGGTTTGAAATACAATCTCCTAAGTATCAGTCAACTATGCGATGCGGATCTTGAAGTACGATTCAGGAAAACTGGTTGCACAATTGAGGACATCACAGGAAAAGCACTATTACCAGGAAGCAAAGACAAAAATGTATATGTACTGGATTTTGTAAGAAACTCAAACGAACATATTTGTCTTGCATCGATATCAGAAGATCCCTGGATATGGCATAAAAAACTTGGTCATGCTAGTATGCGTCTCATAGAGAAACTTGCTAAACATGAACTAGTTCTTAGACTACCAAAGCTGGATTACAAAAGATCACATCTGTGATGCGTGTTAAATGGGTAAGCAAACTAGAAACTCTTTTAAAGCTAAAGAATTCGTGACTACTTCCAAACCTTTACAACTTCTTCACATGGACCTTTTTGGTCCAACTAGAACCGCAAGCATTGGTGGAAAAAGGTATGTATTCGTAATTGTTGATGATTATTCACGATTCACTTGGGTCATTTTTTAGCTCATAAAGATGATACTTCAAAGAATTTTGAGTTTTTCTGCGAAAGAGTACAAAGAGACAGGGGATACTATATCACTTCCATCAGAAGCAATCATGGAGGAGAGTTTGAAAATAATTCATTCAAAAAATTCTTCGATGAGAAAGGCTACTCCCACAATTTTTCAGCACCAAGATCTCCTCAGCAAAATGGAGTAGTGGAAAGGAAGAATAGAACTCTCCAAGAAATGGCAAGAACAATGATCATTGAACATTCATTGCCACACCAATTCTGGGAAGAAGTTGTAAGCACTTCATGTCATTTGCTTAACAAATGTCTCATAAGGCCTATACTGAATAAGACTCCATATGAACTGTGGAATGGAAAAAGACCTAACATCAGTTACTTCCACTCGTTCGGATGCAAATGCTTCGTACACAACAATGGAAAGGACAATATAGGTAAGTTTGATTCAAGAAGTGATGAAGGTATTTTTCTTGGCTACTCAAATTCCAGTAAATCTTATAGAGTTTTCAATAAACGTACCTTAAATATTGAAGAATCTATTCATTTTATTTTTGATGACACTAATCACTTGGCCGAGAAAAGTAGAATTGCAGATGATGAAGAAACACAGGGAAATCAAACAAGCAAAGGGCCAACAGTTGAACAAACTACCATTGTTAAGTCAACTGGGACTCCAGATGAGTCAACTGAGCAAACAATTGAAGTAATTCCAAATGAATGGAGGAGTGAACCAGACTATCTGAAAAAGTTCATCATCGGAGATCCAAAGGAAGGAATGAGAATAAGAGCTTCAACCAAAAATAAAGAAAACATTACTCTCATATCTCAACTTGAACCCAATAAGGTGAGTGAAGCATTAGAAGATGATCATTGGGTCAAAGCAATGCAATAAGAACTCGATAAATTTGAGAAAAACAAAGTTCAGACTCTTGTTCCTAGGCCTGAAAAAGTGTCTGTCATCGGCATAAAATGGGTCTTCAGGAATAAGCTAAACGAAGCCAGAAAAGTGGTAAGAAAGAAAGCTCGACTGGTAGCTCAAGGCTACTCCCAACAAGAAGGAGTCGACTACGATGAAACATTCGCCCTGATAGCCCCGTTAGAATCTATTAGAATACTTCTTGCTTATGCTTCCTTCAAAGGGTTTAAACTATTTTAAATGGATGTTAAAAGCGCCTTTTTAAATGGTTTTATAGAAGAAGTTTTTGTAAAACAACCCCCTAGATTTGAACATCCAAAATTTCCTTATCATGTTTTCATACTTTCAAAAGCTCTCTATGGTCTCAAGCAGGCTCTACGAGCTTGGTATGATCGATTGAGCACTTTTTTAATAGAACATGGCTTTTCAAGAGGAAAAATTGATACCACTCTTTTTGACAAAAAAACTGCCTCTGAAAACTTGATCATTCAAATATATGTTGATGACATTATTTTTAGTAGTACTAATGCTTTTCTATGCAAAGAATTCTCTAAACTCATGCAAGGAGAATTTGAAATGAGTATGATGGGAGAACTAACATTCTTCCTTGGTCTACAAATCATATAATCCGATAAAGGAATCTTTGTTTGTCAAAGTAAATATACAAAAGAACTATTCAAAAGTTTGGCATGAGTGATGCCAAAGAAATGGGAACTCCCATGAGATTCACATGCTCTCTTGAAAAGGATGATGAAGGTAAATCAGTAGATGAAACTAAATACAGAGGTATGATAGGCTCTCTCTTATACTTAACTTCCAGTCGACCAAACATTATATTCAGTGTGTGTAAATGTGCTCAATTCCAGTCAGCTCCTAAGGAATCTCATTTGATGGCTGTTAAACGTATTATTAGATATCTTATTGGGACTATTCATCATGTCTTATGGTATGCCAAAATTAAAGATTTTACTCTTGAAAGGTTCTCTGACGCTGAGTATGCAGGTGATAAGGATGATCGTAAGAGTACTAGCGGCACATGTCAACTTCTAGGAAAATCTCTTATTTCTTGGAACAGCAAAAAGCAAAGATCTGTCTCTCTCTCTACCACTGAGGCAGAATGCATTGACGTTGGGCAATGTTGTGCCCAAATTCTGTGGATGGTGAATCAATTGAGTGACTATGATTTATCTTTTAAACCTGTTAAAATTTTCTGTGATAACTCAAGTGCTATATGTCTCTAAAAAAATTTTGTGCATCATATTAGAGCTAACCATATTGATAATAAGCATCATTTTATTCGTGATCACGTCTTAAATGGTGATATTGAACTTGAATTTGTGGGAACTAATTTTCAATTAGCAGATTTCTTTGCAAAACCCCTGTTGGAAGAAAGATTTTGTTTTCTAAGAAATTCTCTTGGTATTGTACAAAATCTATTTTTACCATAATTAATTTCTTTTCTTTCCTTAATTTTAATTGCCTTCCTTTTCTAGTTTGTACTAATATAATTGCCTTTCTACCTTCTCTCCCCTATTAATTGCACCACCTCGTTTCTCCCTCTCACGTCTCCTCGTGTCAGGCACATCTCTTCCTCTTCGTCCCGTCTTTTCACATCTTTTCTTTCCCCTTTAAAACTCCTGTACTCTCTCTCTTCTCTTCTCATTCTCCATCTCTTTTTTCTTCACCATGGAAAAATCCTCCAAAGACTCTCCCACTCCCACTCGAAAAAGCTCCAGAAACATAAACAAAGGAAAAGTATCCTATCCTGTCCCAATCGATTCCAATGACTCCGATACCTCTCTATCCTCTCACTCATCCTTTTCAAAGCCTTTCTTTAAGCGTTCTGGAGAAGACACTAACGACGTTGAACCCAAGAAGAAATGCAAACTCGAATTTGAAAGCTGTTTAGATGGAAAAATTGACTTTTGGAGCCCCTCTAATGAATCCCTATTCAAATCTCTCAAAGACAAACCCTTTGATCATGGTCGATATGTGAATCTCAAGTATCTCTCATCTATTCAGTGTAATGTGAAAGTGGTCTTTGAATATCAAGGTTTGGAAAATTTCTTCACTATGACCCCCTGCACTATTTCTGAACCTCTTATTCACCTCTTCTATGCTAATATTTGTTCCTCTAAAGCTGGTGAATTTGAAACCCTCATTCGAGGAAAACACATTTTTCTTGATTGTGCTATTTTTGACCACATCTTTTGTATAAAGTGCTCTGGGTTCTGTGTTCCCATGAAAAGTGTCTGGCCTCCTAAATTTGGTGTTTCTCCTGATCAGGCAAAGAAGTTTATTTCTATTGAAACCTCGAATCCTCTTCCCTCTCACTTAGGTCCAAAAGATCTATCCTTTGAAACAAGGATCATTGACCACATTGTTGCTACTACTCTTGTCCCTCATTCAGGATCTCTATCTACTTTGTCTCTTCGAGACACGTTGCTCACTAACTGCCTTGTCTCCAAAACCAAGTTCAAGCTCTCCTCTCTGATTATCAACAATATGATTGAAGTATCTACAGATCCCCTCAGTCTCCCATACGGAATGGTCATCTCCCACATCCTGTAAACCAATGATATCAGCCTTCTTGATGTCCCTACCTACTCTATTAAACAATGCTATAACTCTAAAGCCTTTGGATGCATGAGGTACACTCGTACAGCTGACTCTTGGGTCCTCAAGAATGATTATGATATTCCATCTCCCTCTTCTCTTCCTCCTGATGTTCCAGCGTCCTCAAATCCTGTTCCTACCTCCTCCGTCGATCTCTCTGAAGTTTTGGCCAAACTATAGGCCTTGGATGAAAAGCTTGAGTCCTTCAAGGACATTCTCATATCAACTCAGTTCCAGATGGAAAAGGTACAGGCATGCACTAAAGAAACTGGGAGTGATATGGCAAAAATCCGCATCAAACTCGACAAAGTGATACAGGAAGCTGTCAAGGTTGCCAACATGATACAAGAAAGTGGAGACAAAGTTGCTGCCAACCTAACAACCAGCTTTGGAAAATCGAAGGAAGCCACCGTTAACACTATCTGCTATCTTATGAGAAAATAACATCTCCTTCTGAACATCTTTTTTTGTCTGTTGAACAATTTTTTGCTTATGTTTTGGTCTGTCCTAGACTAACAATTTAGTTTTAATATCATGATATTTTCTGCTATCTGTGCATCTCCTGCTGTTCTATTTCCTTTTTGATTGATGCTAAAAGAGGAGAAAGCAGAGTCAACTTTTCAGGGGGAGTCAACTCCTCAGAGGTCAACTCCTCAGGGGGAGCAGTCGAAGTCATCTACAAAACTCAGAAAGAGAAGTTAACTACAATTCCTTCTTTTCTATTGTCATCCATCAAAAAGGGGGAGATTGTTAGAGTACAAATTTTAATGTATGACAATATTGTGTATGCAGGAAAATAAGGATAATATCAATCAAGGAACTCTCTCCTATGGAAAAAAAATAAGGAAAACATCAATCAAGGAACTCTCTCCTATGGAAAGAATCTGCCGGTCAAAGTGAAGGAGTAAATAAAGCAACGACTCTAATCCTTGGATCAATTGTTAAGAAATCAATTACGGTCCCATCTATGAAAAGAGAATATTCATCCACAAGTCTGAAGGGAATACTTAAAAGCTGTATGCATCTCAGTAAGGAAGAAGATCGCACAATCAATGGAGTCATATCTTGACTCAACTTTATTCTTGGAAAATAGATATTTTACATCCATTTTCCAAGGATCAAATCTCTTGGGTTGCTCTCTTCAAAAACCTTCTCCAACGGCTCCTCAACTCTCCTATATAAAGCCGTTCAAAGAAAGGAAGACCTCATACACTTAGTCTAAAACTTCTCAAATTCTTTTCTCTACTTTTATCAAGCATTGTATCTCTTTGTGATTTACTGTGTACTCAAAAAAGAGAGGAGAGAAAAATATTGCTGGTGAGGCTACTGTATCAAAAAGAAAAAGAGAGAAAAAGAATTGAGTGTAGTCATAGGAATTATATTCAACTCTTGTTACCCAAAAGCATCAAAGATTTTAGTAGAGAAGCCCTTGCAACCCAAGGGGACTGAAGTAAGATCCGTTCTGGATTCGAACCAGTATAAAAATATTGTGTGTCTACTTTTACTTTCCAGTTCTGCTTACTTTGGTTTTTACTATTTGCACAAGTCGACTAACTGAACGAGGCAGTCAACTGATAATCGAAAAAGTAGGCAAATCACCCCCCCTCTTGCACTTTCAAAGTTATCGCCTCACATCTTCGAATGTCACAATACGCTTATTATGAGTTAGATACATCCTTATATGCTCCTAATTTTGAGGTAGAAAATTAGTAATCACTTGAAATTTGATGCTCAATAGTCAAGGTATAACCTTAAGTTTGGTAATCGTAGTGCTACAACACTCATATTCAAGAGCATTTCACAAATTGTAGATAATCTTTGTGTGTGTAGAATTTTCTGTGACATTCACTGCTCAACAATGTAATGTGAGCTAGAAAATTCGTACATTTCAAGCGTCACATAATTCAAAGTCTCACCTATGTTGAGTTGCAATTCCCTTATTAGGACCATTCATCATATTATTGAGAGTATTGAGAATTTTATAATTTTTAGCACATATTACAATTTAATGCTTTAAAATTTTATAATTGTCAGCATTGAAATTTTCATTTATGATAAGTTCTGTAACAATATTTTCTAAAGCAGTAGACATGGTATTTATGAAAAAAAAGTTCAACACATTTGTGAAACCTGGAGTTTCATAATTAAAATAAAAGCATGCATTTTTAGTATTTTTGCATACACATAAATATAACTTTAGCAAATTGACAGGGCTATTAGACATAAACATAAATTCTAGCGGTGAAAGTTCACTATCATCATCTAAGAATAAATGTTAAATGTAAAATAATCATATCAACTCAAGCTAAGTCACCAAATATTTCAATAAACATTTTATCTTTTACTTAAACAAGTGGTATATGCATAAAAATATACACACCAAATATAAAATTTAAATCTTATTTTAGATATATTTAAATATCAAAAAAATAATTTAACTAGATCTAAAAAAAAGATTTTCATACTTTTCCAAAATCAAATTAAGGAGAAAATCAATATTTTTACCTAATTTCACTTAGAAAGTAGGATTTTTATTTTTCATAGACTTTCAAGGAGAGTGAGGCCTCGTTTATTTTCATTAAGATTAAGATGTCTGAGTCTGAATGCACATCTTAACGATTAAGATGTTGTCTCTAGATCTGAATACTGAATGAGTAAGACTGTTTATTTTTTAACATCTGAATGTGCATAATTTATTTATTTGTAAACATAATAAATATATTATTTAAATAAAATAGTAATTAGATATTAGAATAATATAAATTTGACATATGAATATGTTAAACTAAAAATTATAACGAATAAAATTAAACAATACAACAACATCAATATAATCCCACAAAATAAAATTTAAATAATATAATAATTAAATATTACATTAATAATATATTTGAGAAAATATTAATTATTATAATAAGATCACTAAACTAATAAAATATAAAATATATAGTTGATAACAATTTAATATATCTAAAATAAATTAAACAATATGTATATTCAAGCAAATATAAGATGTTGTATCAATGAGTTTAATTAAAGAGCAAGTGTTTGTGGAAGAAATGTCATTTGATGCAAATAAGCAATGAATGGTCTTAAGACTTCATTTTAGATCTGACCGAATCAGAGCTCTTAAAACTCTTTAAGTGGTAGAATTTAAAATAAATAAATAAATGCACTTAATGAGCTGTAGCCTGAATGATTCAGATTCAGACCTCCATTAAGTTCAAACAAATGAGGCCTGAGTCACATAAACACATTATCTGTGTCATAAAATAATTTTTCATATTTTTATTTTTGAAAAATATTGCAGAATTTAATTAATACAGAACTTATATTTCAGAATGGTTTTAATTACGGAAAAAAATATTTTCCTATTTGAAAAAATCTTTAAAAATATGAAAAAAATTTAAAATTTACTTTTGATGAAAATAAAAAAATAATCATCAAAATCAAAGATTGGGATAAACCGCACTCTCTAGAAACGTGTTTCAACCAAGAGTGGGCTTCTCCAACAACCAAGACTAGTCATCTTCTATAGTCATTCGATCCATTTTGCTGTAAACGGGTCAAAATGCAACCCAAATTATTTTTTCTCAATTTTTAGGTTATTTTGATCCAATTAAAATTCTAAATTTTGTCCTAAACATATTTTAGTATTGATTACAAGTTTCAATTGCTCAAAAAATCATCCAAACAATGTCAAAATTCAATAAAAATATGGTTGTATTTTTTCGGCGATGCTTGACAGTTTTTTGGCCAAAATCATGTTTTTCAGCCAATTTTTTAAAAATTAAATAACTGGGTTGGATCCTAAAATGTGTTTTAAAACTAATTTTAATAATTAATTAATCGAAAATCGCTTAAAAATTGATCAATATGACCAAATTAAAGGTCTTCACATTTAGAAAAATCATAAGCCATTTTTCATAAAATTTGATCTAATTTTTTTATCATAATCATAATTAATTATATGATATTGCTGAAAAGCATATAAATAAAAAATTACCCAACTCAATTTGCTCAAAAATTGAATAAAATATGAATTATTAATTTTTTGAGATTAAATTTGTGATAATCAAACCTTAAAGCTTTAATATTCAGTATCTCACAAAGTATAAGGACAAAAGTTATGATTTATCTATCGCCAAAAATCTCTAGATGGGATCTTTAAAAGTTCTAAGTTTTCATGTATAAAACAAACGTATTTAAACATGAAATTACACGATCAAAAATTAAGTTTAACATGTAAAAACACTAAAATCACATAATATATATAATTAATCACCACGATTAGAAAAAGATCCTGTAGGCTCTGATACTAATGAAGTAATATGCTAGTTAAGTGACTTATGAATTTTTTTCCTTGTGAAAGTGGATCGTCTGCAAAAATGATGACTCAAATTACTGATCGTCGAAAATTCTCACGTGATGGATGACTGCCCTAATCTCACATCCTAATTATCATCATTTAGATTGCAAAGAATTCTATTAACTCTAACCTCTCTAGACGATTTAGAGTATGTCTTTGTCACGATCCAACTACCAGGTCGTGCGGGCACCTACTCTAAGCACCTAGATAGGATAATCCTTATCACTCGATCCAACAGTTAATGTGGAAATCAACAATAAAACATAAGAAATAACCTTTTTAATACTGGAAAAACATTTATAAACTTTAGTAAAATGAAATCCTTTACAAAATTTGAATACAACCCTCTCTAGGAACTAGTCTAAATAGGTACAAGAGCTCTAAGAGGAAATGCAAGTAAAATAAGACACAACTCCCACCATCGGAAAGAGAGAAGTAGAAGCTGCTGGAGATCACCGTCGTTTTTACCTAGAAACATCACTGACCCTGCAATCAGACTATACCAAAAGGTGTAACAAGAGTAGTATCAGTACAAACAACACGTATTGATAGGCATCATCGGCGACCCAAATCCACCACATAATATCATACAGAAATCCAAAAGAAACATACGATATGAGGTTACCAAATCCAGTCCCTTATCAACCACCTTTACTACCACGATATTAATACTAAGAACTTATACATCCTGTCCCAAGCCTTCCTACCCTGTTCCATAACCAACTCCACCAATTTAGAGACACTGCGCCCATTCCATCCGGGTCAACACATATCACTAGGACTTTCCAAGCCACACATAACACTAGGACTTTCCAAGTCACACCTTACACTAGGACTTTCTAAGTCACACTTAACACTAGGACTTCCCAAGTCACACTTAATACTAGGACTTCCCAAGTCACACTTAACACTAGAAATACCTTACCAGTTTCGATCCCATAATTCACATTACTAACTAACCCTGTTAGAAGGTTTTCTACCCTTGCTTAAGACCCTAAGTCAACCACATTGACCCTTATCCCTTAGCCAAACAATGGACTAATTGCGAGTTCTGTGTATTCAACCCTCTAGGTTCCTTACCCTTGATATACCACCGGTTCAGGCACTCATAGAATACTAGCCTTGTTTCACTAACCGAGTCAAACCTGACTTCCTAGGAACCTTAGTCCCTCCAAGCTCACTCATCCTGGAATCGTCAAGCAATACGCCTTACAACCTTTAAACTTGTGCCCAACTAGCCCAAACATCACCGCTAGCCGGCCTATCTCTCTTTTCAAATTGGGAATTTCAAATGTATGACATTAACCGAATATTACAAGAAAATATAAAATACCCCAGTCCATAAGACTATTAATAAGACCCCCAGTCTCCAACCGGACTCAACAACCATATAAGTCATGCCCAACTATGCAAGTAACCAGACCACATAAAATTGTGTCACCGCTTGCAAGCTACTCGGACCTCCCAAGGATCCCTAGGAAATCATCTATGTCATTTAACATGCAACCTCGGTTTACAGATGAAAGCACCATATCACTTAAGCACACCCACCCGGCCCTTCGAGGATCAATATGCATGTCAAGTAATACTAAATCCTGGCCCTCTCAGGAAACCAACATGTAATGAACATATTGACAGATAAACTCAGTATACTAAAGGAACCCACATGTAATGAACACCAATAATAGATAAGCCCGAATCACTCAAGGAACCAATAAGTAATGAACATCATTAATAATAAGCCCGGTTCACTCAAGGAACCAACACACATATAGCACTCAATCTCATACCAGGCGTGGTACCCGAGCTAACCATAGTAGGACATGTACCAGGCGTAGTACCCGAGCCAACCATTTAAATATTCCTTATCAGGTGTAGTACACGAGCCAACCATATATGTATCTCGTACCAAGAGTGGTACCCGAGTCAATCGGATGCCATACACAATCTAAAATCAACAATAATGAACACAACCACACTTGTAAACCAACAAGTAAATAAGACAAGTTTATTTCACATGATTGACAATCGGATATACTATACATTCATCAATTAATTCCCTAAACCATGCAATGTGCAGACAATACTAAGCAATAGTTACAATGTAAATCGCAAAGGAGAAGCAAACAACCATCACTTACCCAACAAACTTGGTTCATAACCCCAACCTTGATGACCTGTTCGAAGACTAACCCCCGATTTACCATCTAGACACATGTAGTCATTTACATCAAATTCTGGACCCTTTTAGAAAGGTAAGCACATTCTAGAGAATTCATCCTCTGACATTAAGGGCTTCAACCCTTCCTGTTCATCCCATTTCTCCTAATTTACTACTCGGGGAAAATTTTCTAAGACCTAGTAATTCATTCACGCGTACACATTATCGGTTCCCCGAACCTACCCAACAATCTAGTCCCACTAGAATTTAGCATCAGATATAAATGATAACATGAGAATCAGGTCACATTACTCATAATAACATCCTCCTCCTTCAGGCAACCAAACAATCAATACGATATCCCTTCAGACTCCGTGCCCAAAGGCCTAGGCATAAATTCTCCCATCATTCTACAACAACAATATGCACGAATTATAGGTCTAAGCCTACTCAATTAAACCTAGCCTACCTGGACGCCAAACATATATTACAGAAGTCTGAACAAGAACTTTTGGCTTTATGGAGGCGAATCCTGATGCAAAGTGGACCTGGAATCCATGGGTTTTATACCATTATAGCGAGAATCCTTCTTCTCCATTACTCCCAAACTTTTGAGAAGCCTAGGAGGGTTTTTGGAGCAACCCTCATTTGTTTGAAACTGAAGAGGAGAGAATGAAATTCTAAAACCCGTTTTGTGGTTTTTTGGTCCCGTCATCCCGCTATAGAAGCATCGCCATATCGATAGCCATTTGCTATAGTGGGGTTGACCACCTTGACTTTTGCTATAGCAGAAATTTCTCCGCTATAGCGGTCGTCGCCATAGCACTGTGCCAACCTCTATAGCAGTTGACACGGAACAAAACCTCAAAAAATCCCCCAAAATTGTCCATTTTACAACACACTTCAAATCTTGACATTCTGAACCAACCCTTTCATGTCAACTTTGATATTGAAAGTTCTATTCACCCGAATTCACTTCCAAAAAGTCCCCCGGACACTTTAACTGTAACACCCCAAATTAGGATTAAAAGTCCCACATCAGCAAAACACTGGAGAGATTTTGGGTATATAAGTAAGCAGGCCTTACTCCCTAGTGATGCATTTTAAAGCCGCGCGGGTCTAGGCCCAGAGCAGACAATATCACTAGCAGGCTGGGTCATTACAAAATCATATCAAAGCCACTCCTGTATCAGCCTTGTCGATATGGGCCAGAGTTCAAACTGAGTTTAGGCAAATCCCGGTAAGGCGGGGCAAACCTCAATCCTGAGTCTAGGAAAAATTCTATTCGGTGGGGCAAACCTCAGCGAGGACGCTGAGTACATAAGAGGGGGTGTATGTAACACCCCAGATTAGTATTAGAAGTCCCACATTGGCAAAACACAGGAGAGATGTTTGGTATATAAGTAAGCAGACCTTACTCCCTAGTGACGCATTTTAAATGCGTGCGGGTCTAGGCCCAGAGCGGAAAATATCGCTAGCAGGTTGGGTCATTACATTAACGCCTTAGCTAACAGAAAAAATAGCTCAACCTAAGACATTTTATCCAATCCTTTCCCGTATTTCTCTAGACCTTACCATGATCAGAATTTATTCGAGACAAGCCAAGCCTTAAAATTTCCAATTCCCTAACTTGGAAGTTTTCTAACCCGTTTTTTCGCACAAATATCTCACCCATAACGAGGTGCCATTTAATAATGATTGAACATGTCATTAAAATAGATACCAATTTACCTATCGTTCATCTCTGAACGATCTCTAAGGTGGAAGGAAAAGAATGAGCCAGCCCCTTGAACCTTAACGCTCTACCATGATAGCGTAAATATAACCTTACTAGAACCATTGAAACTTTCAAATCTCTCGGTGTACCCAAACTGTCATGACCCAACCTACCAGGCCATGTAGGAGCCTACTGTAACAACCTAGATATACAAACCCTCACCACCCGTCCAACAGGTAACTGACGGAAATTAAAGTAAACCATTAATCAGTCCATTTTTATACACAATAAATTCTTTTACAGAAAATGTTCATAAAATAGATGACTTAAAGAATTTGCGGAAAACCTTTACAACGTTTAAAAACACCATCCCTAGGACCTAGTCTAAGCAGCTACAAGAGCTACTACAACATTTATACAGAACATGTAAAAGAGACAACTTCCGTCATGGAATCGAAGGACAGAAGCTGCTGGAGATCACCATCGTCATGTACCTATGAAACATCACCAACCCTGCAACCAGACTATACCAAAAAGGTATAGCAAGAGTAGATTCAGGACAACCACACGTATTGGTAGGCATCATCGGTCGACCCGAATCCACATGTACCATCATATAGGAAAACAGGGAATAATATGAAAATAAACATTATAGCTCCCTTCTTCACCTTTAGCCTTAACCCTGACATTATAACCATGATAATTCATGACCGCCATTATTACACTTAATGACATTAATTTATGAGCACATAACCTCTTTTAAATAGTCCGGACCACCCCTGATCCCCTTCACACATCTAGTGTTAACATGACAAACCCGGTCTACACCAAGACCAACTAATAACCAACATAATAACTCGGTATACACCAAGACCAACTAATAACATAATATAGCAACCCGGCCTACACCAAGACAAACTTACAATATACTACAACAACCCGGCCTACACCAAGACTAAACTAATAACATAATATTAACCCGGCCTATACCAAGACCAAACTCACAATATACCATACAACAACCCAACCTACACCAAGACCAAAGTAATAACATAATATAGCAACCCGGCCTATACCAAGACCAAACTCACAATATACCATAACAACTCAGCCTACACCAAGACCAAACTAATAATATAATATAGCAACCCGGCCTATACCAAGACCAAACTCACAATCTACCATAACAACCCGGCCTACACCAAGACTAAACTAATAACATAATATAGCAACCCGGCCTACAACAAGACCAAACTCACAATATGCTATAACAACCCGGCCTACACTAAGACCAAACTCAATAGATACAACAGGATTCCCGGTTACTCAAGGACCACCAACAAATATCACATTTCAATAAAATAGGCGGTCCACTCACGGAACCAATAACAGTCAATGCAATATAACAATATTAATACAATGATGCAGTAAATTAAATCCATACTAGGCGGGTTCCCAAGCCAACCATTAGTATCCCATACCAGGCGTGGTACCCGTGCCAACCATTTGTTATACCCATACCAGGAGTGGTACCCAAGCCAACCGTTAGTAATCCTGTACCAGGAGTGGTACCCGAGCCAACCATTTGTTATACCCGTACCAAGCGTGGTACCCGTGCCAACCGTTAGTATATCCATACTAGGCATAGTACCCAAGCTAATTGAATGTCAACAATCCATAGTCAAATAATGAACAAACAACTTGTAAACCAACAAGCAACACACCGTTCAATTCATAGACTGCAAAACAGGACCGTTAGACATTCTACACAATTCCTCTAAGCCATGCAATTCATACAAACACTTAGATAAGAGTACAAAATATACAACATTCACAGGAATCGTAAGCCATCACCTACCCTTTTTCCCGAGTATATAACTTAGCCTCGACCTTCGTCCAAAGACTAAACACACTCCCCCTTTATTTATGAAAAATGAACGGTTTCCCTTTTTATCATAATTTAACAACCACATTGATTTCAGAACTTGCATAAATAATAACAATGTCAATTACCACCCCTTATCCCTTAGCAAAACCAACACTACTTATCATGCCCTTCATATTCTCGAAACCTCACCTAGGACTTTCCCATTTTCATACCCATTTAGTTATCCTTGCAATTCCTGGTTCCCTGAACTTTCCCGACTTCCCAGTACCTGAGCTCTATCATCTTATCATACTAGGACAACATAAACAACCCCAAATCCACCAGTCTCCGTGCCCGGAGGCCTAATCATTATCCAACCAATTCCTAGCACACACATAACCAACACCGAATCCACCAGACTCCGTGCCCGGAGGCCTAATCATGGATTCTCCTTTTCCTCTATATAATAAGTACAAAATGTAAGAAGGTCTATCTACTCAATGAAAACCTAGCCTACCTAGATGCCAAGCAGCTGTCCCATTCCCTTTCTTGCTCCATGAAGGCGTTCCCTGACGGTTCTGCACGCCCAAATCCATGATATCGCATCCCTTTTACCAAAATTTCTCCTCTCCATGGATCCCAAGCCTTGGAGCAACCTAGGAGGGTTTTTGGAATAGCTCTCATCTTTTTTTGGGGCTGAAGGGAAGAGAATGAAATTAAAACCCATTTTCTGGGTTTTCTGGTCTTGTCGCTCCGCTATAGCGGTACCGCCATAGCGGAGTCAACCACTATGGTGGAGGTTGACCGTCTTGACTTTCGCTTTAGCGGTAATTATTCCACTATAGCGGAGGTCACTGTGGCGGAGAGATAGCACTTGTCATGGACAGAAACTTGGAAAATTCCTGAAAAGATCCCTTTTTACAACACACCTTGAATTCCCGACATTTCGGAATAACCCCTTCGTGTTAACCTTGATTCTGGTAGTTTTACCTACGCGAATTCACTTTCGAAGAGTTCCCCGGACTCTTCTATGCCTTAGCTAATGGAAAAACTAGCTTGCAACAATATACATTGCCTAATCTTCACCCGGATTTCCCTACACCATACCTCGCTCTAAAACCTGCCGAGACTAGCCTAGCCCAGAATTTTCAACTCCCAAACTCGAAAGTTTTTCCAACTCAAACTTGGCACGAAAGATTTACCCATAACGATGAACCCCGGTTGTTACAACAGATATCAATATACCCATTATTCATCCCTGAATGATCTCTAAGGTGGAAAGAGAAGAATGAGCCCTCCCTCTTGACCTTAACGCTCTTGTCATGACAGCGTAAATAAAATAACCTTATACAACCCACCAAAACTTCTGAATCCCTTGGTGTACCCATCTCAATCAAAATTTAGCTCACTCCCACTCTTATCAAAAAATTCCTTCCTTCAAGATGCACAAGGCTAACTAGATTACCCCTCCCGAGTGCCCAAGAAATCCGGGGCCTCGTTGAAACAACGGAGCCAAAGAAACTCAACTAACAAACAACAAAGTTTTTTCCTGCCTAGGGGACTAGATCCCACCATGGAAATCCCTTTCCCATTATACCCGGAGTCCTACTAGCCCGAACTCCATTTCGGAAGCTTCCTACGGGGTACTATACCCTCACATATCATAATATCACCTTACTCCCGACAACACTGTGCCTCGAGATACCACGTATCTCCAAATCATGCAACAACAAAAATTCCATTGGAAGTCATCCTGGTTTGAGGTTTCATCAACTCTTGTCTTAGGGGGAATTCTATTCGGGCAGTTACACCCTAACCAATACTATGGTGAGCACATCCCCACCACCGGTATTATCATGACTGACAGAAGGAATAACCATGCTAAGGGATTCATTTAATAACCCCATTCCCCCGATCAACCCTACCACTAAGGGTCATCAATAATAAAACAAGTCAATAATTGCCTTCACTATATAAGCCTATGAGCAGTGTCCCACACTACTCAGCCAATTACGGGTCATTTGTCAAATTCTACATGAGTGACTATTCCCACTAATGGTCCATCATAATTCTTACCAATATCCCGAGCTACGATATCTACCCTTTCCTTTTTATCGCGCATGGATGCTAAATTTGCGACAAATTCCCTTATACGTATACTATATTAGCTAAATCGTTGGTTCCCTTGTCTTGCCTAGCAATTTGCAGCTTAATACTTGCTTTTATATTGCCCCTGGAAGGAATGAAAACAGGGGAAAATAGAGCAGGCTTTCTGCCTCGCGCACTTCCGCTATAGCGGTGGTCACTCTGCTATAGAGGTTTTGCCATAACAGTTGGCTTCCGCTATAGCGGTCCCAATGGTAACAGTACAGGAAATTTGATTTCCAGCTAAATGCACTCATCCCCCTTCCCAGTTACCACTGTCTAAACCTGTAAATCCTGCCATGGTCTTAAACCACCCTCAAGACCATTCCTGACATTAATACATCGTAATTCAACATGACACATCATAAATTACAAAGAAATCACAACAATAATTGTTTCCCGACAATATCTTCCCGCCATTACACACTAATGACTCCCTTGTTCCCATGGTTCCCAACCAAATCCCGACTGTCCTGAAACCGAAGATTCCCTACAGTCATAGTTCTCAAGCCCTTATCATCCTAACCAATGACAAGCTCTTTATGCAGTACCGCTTTTTAAATAAAGACATTTAACAGCTTATCACCACCCAAGGTACACAAAATTTTCAACTTAAAGACCCTCTGTAGACCCAACATGCACGACATGCAACAATTTACACACACTTCAAGTAAGTCACACAAAAATTGCACAACACAACAATTTAACTTCAAGTCACAACCAAATCAATCATAACAGAATCAAGTCACAACCAATTCAAACCACACAGTTTAACCTTCATTCTTACCATGGATGACCATTAGCCGGTTATCCATGCTTGCCACAGCCTCTCAGGCCAGATACCAATTGGAACCTTCCCGGTTCCAATTTTTCTCTTGCTTGTCCGATCGTAACCAAAGTACCACGACCTCCTTTACCTTGTTGAGATACCAATTGGAATCGAGAGATACCAATTGGAATCGAGAGATACCAATTAGATTAAATCCATACAAGCAAGTAAGCGAACCGCACGAAAGGATGAAAGAAGGGAGATGTTTCCCAGAATGCCTCATAGCTCCCCAAAGATTAGATGTGGATGTCAACACACCAATCTGTAGGACTCTATTCGACACTTTGATCTTGTACTGGAAGACCGGTAACCTAGACTCTGATACCATTTGTCACGACCCAACCTACCAGGCCGTGCGGGCGCCTACTCTAACCACCTAGATAGACGAACCCTCACCACCCATCCAACAGGTAACTTGCAGAAATTAAAGTAAACCATTAATCAGTCCATTTTTATACATGAGAAATTCTTTTACAGAAAATGTTCATAAAATAGATGACTTAAAGAATTTGCAGAAAACCTTTACAACCTTTAAAAACACCCTACCTAGCACCTAGTCTAAGCAGGTACAAGAGCTACTATAAGATTTATACAGAACATGTAAAAGAGACACAACTTTCATCATGGAATCGAAGGACAGAAGCTGCTGGAGATCACCATCGTCATGTACCTATGAAACATCACCAACCCTGCAACCAGACTATACAAAAAAGGTATAGCAAGAGTAGCGTCAGTACAACCACACGTACTGGAAGGCATCTTCGGTCCACCCGAATCCACACATACAATCATATAGGAAAACAGGGAAAAACATGAAAATAAACATTATAGTTCCCTCATTCACCTTTAGCCTTGACCCTGACATCTAGGACTTCCTAAGTCTCACTCATAACTAGACTTCTCAAGGTCGCCTTGTCACCCAGACTTCCTAAGTCACCTTGTCACGTAGACTTCCCAAGTCACCTTGTCACATAGACTTCCCAAGTCACCTTGACACGTAGACTTTCCAAGTCACCTTTAACCTTTGCCCCAGTCAACTACCTTGACTAAGTACCCAGACTAAATCCGGCCCACTGCCCAACCAAGACACTTATACCCAAGTATTACCTACCATTTTCCAGACTTTCCCAGACCTGTAGGACAGCTTTACCACCTGGTTATATTAACCAATAACCACACCCAGACTCTCAGTCTTCCTCTATATTTACCAACCACATGCAATTCACCTAACAACCATTGAAAAATTCAATGATCACCATAGAGCTACATCTAAATCCCTTCTTGGATCACATAACCCGGACCCTCCAAGGGTCCTCCATCCACACGTAAGTATTCAACAGGCTACCCCGGTCTACACCAAGACTCACCCTTAGCTTATTAACCATGATAATTTATGACCGCCATTATTACACTTAATGACATCAATTTATGAGCACATAACCTCTTTTAAATAGTCTGGACCCACCCGGATCCCCCTCACACATCTAGTGTTAACATGACAAACCCGGTCTACACCAAGACCAACTAATAACCAACATAATAATCTGGTCTACACCAAGACTAACTAAAAACATAATATAGCAACCCGGCCTACACCAAGACCAACTCCCAATATACTACAACAACCCGGCCTACACCAAGACCAAACTAATAACATAATATAGCAACCCGGCCTATACCAAGACCAAACTCACAATATACCATACAACAACCTGGCCTACACCAAGACCAAACTAATAACATAATATAGCAACCTGGCCTATACCAAGACCAAACTCATAATATACCATAACAACCCGGCCTACACCAAGACCAACCATACTCGAGCCAACCGTTAGTATCCCATACCAAGCGTGGTACCTAAGCCAACCATTTGTGATACCCGTACTAGGCGTGGTACCCGAGCCAACCGTTAGTATTCCCATACCAGGTGTGGTACCCAAGCCAACTATTTGTTATACCCATACCAGGCGTGGTACCCGTGCCAACCGTTAGTATACCCGTACTAGGCATAGTACCCGAGCTAATTGAATGTCAACAATCCATAATCAAATAATGAACAAACAACTTGTAAACCAACAAGCAACACACCGTTCAATTCATAGACTTCAAAACAGGACCGTTAGACATTCTACACAATTCCTCTAAGCCATGCAATTCATACAAACACTTAGATAAGAGTAAAAAATATACAACATTCACAGGAATCGTAAGCCATCACCTACCCTTTTTCTCGAGTATATAACTTAGCCTTGACGTTCGTCCAAAGACTAAACGCACTCCCCCTTTATTTACGAAAACTGAATGGTTTCCCTTTTTAGCATAATTTAACAACCACATTGATTTCGAAACTTGCATAAATAATAACAATGTGAATTACTACCCCTTAGCCCTTAACAAATCCAACAATACTTATCATGCCCTTCGTATTCCCGAAACTTCACTTAGGAGTTTCCTATTTTCATACCTATTTAGTTATCCTTACAATTCCCAGTTCCTCGAATCTTCCCGACATCCCAGTCCCTGAGCCCTATCATCTTATCATACCAGGACAACATAAACAACCCCAAATAATTATCAATATCCCACAATTTAATCCAACCAATTCCTAGCACACACATAACCAACACCGAATCCACAAGACTCCGTGCCCAGAGGCCTAATCATGATTCTCCTTTTTCACTATACAATAAGTACAAAATGTAAGCAGTTCTATCTACTCAATGAAAACTTAGCCTATCTGGATGCCGAGCAGCTGTTCCATGCCCTTTCTTGCTCCGTGAAGGCGTTCCCTGACGGTTCTGCAGGCCCAAATCCGTGATTTTGCATCTTTTTTACCGGAATTCCTCCTCCCCATGGCTCCCAAGACTTGGAGCAGCCTAGGAGGGTTTTTGGAATAGCTCTCGTTTATTTTTGGGGTTGAAGGGAAGAGAATGAAATTAAAAACCCATTTCTGGGTTTTCTGGTCCCGTCGCTTCGCAATAGCGGTCCACGCTCCGCTATAGTGGTACCGCCATAGCGGAGTCAATTGCTATGGAAAAGGTTGACCGTCTTGACTTCCGCTATAGTGGTAATTATTCATCTATAGCGGAGGTCGCTGTGGCGGGGCGGTAGCGCTCGTCATGGACAAAAACTCAGAAAATTCCTGAAAAGATCCCTTTTTACAACACACCTTGAATCCCCGACATTCCAGAATAACCCCTTTGCGTTAACCTTGATTCCAGGAGTTCTACCTACCCGAATTCACTTTTGAAGAGTTCCCCGGACTCTTCTATGCCTTAGCTAACGGAAAAACTAGCTCGCAATAAGATACATTGCCCAATCTTCACCCGGATTGACCTAGACTATTCCTCACTCCAAAACTGGCCGAGACTATCCTAGCCCAGAATTTTCAACTCCCAAACACAGAAGTTTTTCTGACTCAAAACTTGGCACGAAAGATTTACCCATAACAACGAACTCGATCATTACACAAACCCAACCAAAATTTATTTCTATCCCACTTTGTCAAGGAAGCCCTTCCTATGAGCTGCATGAGGCCAACTAAAGTACCTCTCCCCGAATGCCCAAGAAATCCAAGGCCTCATTGAAATACCGGAGCAAAAGAAATTCAAACATAAGGAAAAATAATTTTTCATGCCATGAGGAACCGAAACCCACTGTGGCAACCCATTTCCTGCAATAGCAGCCTCGCTATAGCAGAAAAAATCTCACTATAGCAGTACCACGGTAGCGCCCTGCCTCCCGTTATAGCGGTATAGGCGAGGCAGCAACTCCATACAGTCTCAGTTTTGGCCAACCTTTACAACACAACCTATATTTTGACATTCTGGACTAATCCCTTTATGTTAAATGCTATACCAGGAGTTCTACTAACCCAAACTCCATTCCAAAAGCTTTTATGATATATTGTGACCCTCGCATATCATGATATCATCTTACTCCTATCAATACTACACCCTAAGATACCAAGTATCTCTAAACCATACAATATCAAATTTCTACTGGAACCCATGCTAGCTGATATTTTTGTCAACTCTCATCCAAGGGAGAATTCTACCCGAGCACTTACACCCTAACCAGTGCTATAACTTGAACACCCCCACCACTCAATGAGCAGTAACACTAGGTATTTTCATGGTTAATAAGAGGGATATGAATGATCAAGGAACTATTTACTAACCCTACTGTCATGCCCTGATGCTATCCCCTAGACATAACACGGGACTTAGAATCACAAGTGATCCCAAGCTAACCCTTTGGTCCTAGCATGAAGTAAGAAACTTGATAACAACATAGCGGAAGCACAAATAATGAAAGCAGTCAATCCAACTAAACATGAGATAAAGGTCTAAGAGATGTAGAATCTGAAACTTAATTACAAAATATCTAGCTATGTCTGAAATGCCTCTAAAATAGACATACGAGTTGCTGGGACAAGACCCTAGCTAACTCTAAGTACTGAAATAAAGGAGCCCACAAAATAGGAAGCATACTAGTCCTCAAAATATGAGAACTCACCAATTAATATTGGATAACTGGTGGTCTCTAGCCATGAACCTGAGAATTGGAACCTGAATCAACATCATAATAGAATGCAACACAAGAAATATGCGTCAATACTATAGGATGTACTGAGTATGCAAGTTATGAAACAACAAGATAAAAACATACTTATAACATGCTTAAAACTGATTTCATGTATACCGATAAACGCTCAAATCGTGCTCTCAGAGTAGGAGACCACAACGATCGTGCAACAAAACAAAATTTATAATTCCCAACGAGTGTCGGGGTCGTACCCACGAGAATAATATAGTTGTGATCGAGCTAATAAAGAATCCAAGCAACTTATTGAAGTTCAAATAACAAATAGGGGAAAAAGATATCTAAAAGGGTTTTTTTTAAACTACAACTAAAGATAAAAGAAAATTAAATAAAAGATAGATTGATCAGTGGCTTTCACCTTGCTTTCACGAAGCAAGGGTAACAAGGGAGAATTGGGAATAAGAATTCAATTCACAAGACTCGCACCCGATTAACACATGGGTAGTCTTGGCTAAAGGTGTAATTGACCATCTTTTGACCAATCAACACATAACTCGTGTGTTCTCTCGAATCACCACGAGTAAACAATAACCAAATTCTCACTTGGGTGAGTTGGTTTATCTCTAACCCCAAGTCTTAGATGGGAGTTTTCGGCAACCAAACTATCTCTAGCCTTGGCCTAGAGTGGAAATTCCAAATCCCCACTATCAAATCTTCCCGAATTTAGGGTAATCCTTTCTCAAGCAAAAACCCAAATTAGAAAGCTAAGTCAATGTTTGCAACTATTGACTATAAATTCAAGCATGGAAGATTCAAGAGACCCAAATAATCAAACAAGAACAAAATCTATATATGAATTAAAATACCCAACAAGTATTATCTTTAATACAAATCCAATATCTCAATTCAACAATTACACCAATAAAATAGCAATTAAGAGCAAGAGTTTGAAGAATGGAACTTAAGATTTTACTATACAAAGCATCCAAATCTTCACTCCTATGGTGTTTGTTGATGAATTTTCTCTCCAAGCTTCCGAAGATGTGAGAAAAATCAAAGATCCATCCAAATATATGTTCCCAATCGGCTGAGAAGTCTTTTATGTGGATTGGGGTTTCCAAAAATGGGAATTTCCAAATCTGTCCTGCAACTGATGACTTCTTCATCGCTGTCGCGTGACCAGTCCTCGTGGTCGTGAGGCTTTAGATTTTCCTTAATCGCTGTCGCATGGATTCACTCTCACGGTCGTGTGGCTGTGATTCCCTGTGCATCGCGGTCACGTGCCTTGTAGCTCGCGGTCGCGATAACTTGCTTGTTTCCTTGTGCATCGCGATTGCGTGCCTTAGGTATCGCGGTTGCGATGGTTAGTTTGATGCCAGTGATAGCAGCTCCATTTTTGCTCCATTTGACTTGTTTTCATCCGAATTCTTCCCAAACACTTCTAAAACACAGAAACCTGCAAAATAAAAGTAATTCATGTCAAATTGCACTAGTTATCCACTTCATACTAGAAAAAATATAAGATTAGAAGCTAAATTAGTAGGTAGAATACCAACTTATAAAACCCCCAAACTTGAACTATTGCTTGTCCTCAAGCAACTTAAAAATTCTAACTCAAGAGGTATAAAACACAAGTGCAAATGACAATACCACAAGCCAAGGAAAACCCATTTCAATCACCAAGTATGACTTCGGTTGGTACTAACGATTAGTCAATCACATGATAATTTACTCTAAGCATTCCCCCCGTTTCAAAACACAATTCAATGATGTAATGGAACACTAAGAACAATTAAGTGACAATAACGAATCCTCGAGATGTGACTCAAACTACTAGCTTACCAAAACATGCTCATTTGACTCATTTTCGAAGTTTATCAATGTCACCAACTATCCTAATTCGCATGCCTCACAAGAACAAAAGTCCAAAAAACACATTATGTACAAAGAACAATTACAAGGGACAAACACAAACACTGACACTCACAAGGAAGTTCAAATGCACACACGTCGAACCATAGGCTTGCCCTTCATGTAGATCGCCACTAATGTAGGGTAGCCAAGCTCGGGATCACCAAGGACTTGCGAGTTATGATGTTGGCTAGGGCTAAGGTGAGGATATCATTTGGTTTAAGTGACTACACCTCCCTAATGCTTTTTGTTCTTATTTCGAATACTGCTCACATTTTTAATTTCAACTTCACCTTTTTCTCCCTCACACAACCCAAGATTCTCTTTTTTAACTTATAATCATTCAACTCCTTATATCACCTTCACTTGGTAGCACCTATTTTTGCTTTTCAATTTTCTCATTGGATTAATCTTTTGGAGCAATTTTCAATTTGAAATTAAGGTGCTACCTTGCACTTGAAGTGCACTTCTTTTCTTTTCCTTATTTTATCACATGCACCCCCAAACTTAGGCATTTGCCGATGTCATATTTTGTTTCCCCCTCCCAAACTTAGGCTTTTAGCTTACATTTCATTTTCAAGCAATTAGGGAGGATGGGTGCCAAAATCGAGGTTCCAAAAAGGTCAAGGTGTTACAAGGTATCAAAGAATGGTCACAAGCTCAAAAGGGGTTCACTAGGGTTGATGTCATGGGAAGTCATTTGGGTGAAGTGGCTATCAAAAAGGGCCTAAGGTCATTTTACAAGCTTGGTTACACCTAGAATTTTGCCTTGAATCACATTCGGGGTAAGTTCTAGACGACATGCATGCCCGAGAATTATTCAACGACACCTCACCATATATGATATGCAAATTATTCAAGAAGGATCAATCGGTGATAAATACTACTCCCAAAACATAATATGAGGCTCACATACATGTGACATATCTAGATGTCAAAACTTGTTCATAAACATGTTCCTAACCTGGATCTTCATAATACTCACGAACATTGTTTTAGGAAATCATTCATGAGTATTGATGGCACATCGGGTGTCTTGTCTTTCTTAATGATTCATAACTTAAAAGCTTGCAAGGCACTAGTTTAATTTCATAACCACATGCACTTTCATAAAACATACAAACTAGGCATGCAATTTCTTGAAATTCAAGAGGTCATGCTATAAAATATGCCAATTTACTTAAATCAATCCATGCATACAAAATTGGCCAGACTAAGCCTTCAACTCATGAAGTAGGAATTCACCTGCAAAACCCATACAAGATCATGCAATTTAGAATTGGATTTCATAGTAGAATCATGAGAAAATAATTTATAGAAAAGCCCATGAGAATTGAGTAAGAACCCTAAATTGAAATTCATGAAAATCCATATAAAATTTGGGGGTTTTAGGCATAAGGGTGAAAGAATCCCTTATTGAATACCCACATACCTGAATTGAAGCTTTCTTAATCTAGGATGAGAGGGATGGAGACTTGAAGGTGGAATCCTTAGCTTGGTGCTTGGAGCTTAGGAGAATGGAGACCTTTTCTTCTTTTAGGATTGAATGAGAGTTTGAGAGAAGACTTAGGCTAATTAGAGATGAAACCTTACTAAAAATGTCCAAAATGACCTCACTTAGGTGTTAAAAATGTGGGTAGTTACCAATAACCTAGGGATTTAATTAAGAAAAACAATTTATAAACCGAGGCTTCAGGTTCCACGATGGCAATCCATGAGTCATAGACTAAACCATGACTCGTGGTTCTTGGCCTAAAAGACCAATTACAGAACTTGGTTCTATAAGTTAACAACACGACTGGTGGAACCATCCATGAGTCATAGAAACCATTTATGGTTGCTGAAGGAATTGATTATCCTCAGTCTGAGTTCTATGGACTGGTTCCATGACCCGTGGAACCATCTAAGAACCGTGAAACCCAATCGTGGTTCTCAGACCAGAGAATGGTCTGCATGACTGGTTTCACGAGTCCTTTTCACGAGTCGTAGTTTAGTCCACGACTCGTAATCCTTGGAAACTTCAAATTTTTAAGAGATTCTAAGTTTAAAAGTTGATTCAAATTCCGAGGTGTTACACCCACTCCCTCAACTGACCCTACCACTATGGATCATTGATAATGCACAAGCCAACTCATTTCAAATTCCCCACAATTCCACTCTACTCTTCCCAAGAGCTACAATTAGCCAAAACATTCTTATAGAATAAGCCTATGAGCAGTGTCCCACGCTACTTAGCCAATTACGGGTCATTTTGCCAAATACTGCATGACCGACTATTCCCACCAATGGACAATCATAATTTTACCAACACTCAAAAAATTTGTTCCACCATAATCTCACGGCTTCCTCACTAACTATACATTATCCTTAAAATGCACGTAGTTACTCAATCAAGGGTAACAATCACCACGTTAAATAAGGTCTGGTGTTCAATTATGAATAGGTTACCTCAGACAGGCAGTATCCCCCACATCAAGCCAATAACCCTTATGCCCCAGGCTACCATATCTACCCTTTCTTTTTATCGCACATGAATGTTAATTTTTATAAATCATGCAATAGCTCGAAGCTCAACTACTAATTTAAAACAACCCAAGAATGAATAACAAAATGGGGGAAAACAGGACAGGGATTCTACCCTGCCCCTCCCGCTATAACAACTTGCATACTGCTATGGCGACTCCCAACGGAAACAGCCCAGAATTTTTTCCATTTTTTTGCAAAATTCCCTCATTCCCCTTCCCTGTTATCAACGTTAACCCCTAAAATCACGTCATGGTCTTAAACATAACCCAAGACCATCTCCAGCAATGCATAATTGAGAATTTAGCACCACATTATCATAAGATCAGTTACAAAACACAACATAAAGCTATTCATAATATCACATTCCTGCTATCATACAAGATTAGCCATTTTCCCTATAGTTCCCAACCAATTCTGACTGTCCTGAAACAAGAGTTTCCCCACAGTCACAAATGATCATGTCCCCTTACTATTTTTACCAACGGTAAGTCCATACCTAAAAATTAACACAAAAATTTCAGTAAAATCACATAATAGTTAACCCTTTAACTAATCACATATAACCAAGTTAAAACTCTTCACTAACTACGAATTTCAAAGTAACTCAAGAACTTACACACCACACATTCGCAGTCATTCAAATAATTCAATGCACAAAATCACAAGTCTCAAGCTTCAGCACTTGATCAAATCAGGTTCATTATCTTCTATTCATCTCATAGATGACCGTTAGCAGATTCATCCATGCCTTTACATAGCCTCCCAGGCCATATACCAATTGGAACCTTCCAGATTCTAATTTCCCTTACTAGTGTTATTTTAGCCAAAAATAATGGCCTTCATTTACCTTGTTAAGATACCAATTGGAATCAAGAGATACTAATTGGACTCAACCCATACAAGCAAGTAACAAACTGCATGAATGGAGTGAAAAAAGAGAGACAATTTCCTAGAATGCTTCGTAGCTCCCTAAGATTAGATATGGATGTCAGCACACCAATCCGCAGGACTCTATTCGACATTTGCTCTTGTACAGAGAGATCGATAACCTAAGCTCTGATACTATTTTGTCACGATCCAACTACCAGGCCATGCAAGCACCTACTCTAAGCACCTAGATAGGAGAACCCATACCACCCGATCAACAGGTAATTCAGAAATCAACAATAAAACATAAGAAATAGCCTTTTTAATATTGGAAAAACACTTATTACCTTTAGTACAATGAAATACTTTACAAAACTTGAATACAACCCTCCCTAGGAACTAGTCTAAATAGGTACAAGATCACTAAGAGAAAATGCAAGCAAAATAAGACACAACTCCCACCATAGGAAAGAGAGGAGTAAAAGCTGCTGGAGATCACTGTCGTCTTTATCAAGAAACATCACTGACCCTTCAACCAGACATTACCAAAAGGTATAACAAGAGTAGTATTAATACAAATAACACGCACTGGTAGACATCATCGATTGACCCGAATACACCACATAATATCATGCAGAAATCCAAAAGAAACATACAATATGAGGTTACGAAATCCACTCCCTTATCAACCACCTTTACTACAACGATATTAACACTAAGAACTTATATGTCCTGTCCCAAGCCTTCTACCCTATTTTGCTGCCAACTCCACCAATTTAGAGACCCTATGCCCATTCCATCCTGGTCAACACGTATCATTAGGACTTCCCAAGTCACACTTATCACTAGGACTTCCCAAGTCACACTTAATACTAGGACTTCCCAAGTCACACTTAACACTTGGACTTCCCAAGCCACATTTAACACTAGGACTTACCAAGTCACACTTAACACTAGGACTTTCCAAGTCACACCTAACACTAGGACTTCCCAAGTCACACTTAACACTAGGACTTCACAAGTCAAACTTAACACTAGAAATACCTTACTAGTTTCGATCTCGTACTTCACATTACTAACAAACTATGTTAGAAAGTCTGTCACGCTCACTTAAGACCCTAATTCAACCACCTTGACCCTTAGACCTTAGCCCAACAATGGACTACCTGCGAGTTCTGCGTATTCAACCCCTAGGTTCCTTACCCTTGACATCCCGCCGGTTCAGGCACTCATAGAATACTAGCCTTGTTTCACTAACCCAGTCAAACTTGACATCCTAGGAACCTTAGTCCCTCTAAGCTCACCCATCTTGAACCCTTCAAGAAATAGGCCTCACAACCTTTAGACATGTGCCCAACTAGCCCAAACATCTGTAATGACCCTCCAAGTCATTTTTTTCCATGCTTTTTCTGTATTTTGAGCTTTTCCTCAAAAGCTACAGGTTATTTATGACTTACCGAGACTGATGGCCTGGTGCTCGGGCTGTCTGTTAGGTTGTTATGACCATTTCCCTATTTTAGCATTTAAGGTTGGTAAATATTTGACTTCAGTCAAATTTCTTAGTTAACGTGCTCAGAATCAAATTCCGACAAGTCTATTGGCTTTGAAATGGGTATTTTGGTCTAGTGGGACCATTGGTTTGGGTCTGAGTGCTTTCAGTTTGGTTTTGTGTGGCTTTGTATGTTTTGAAGTCAATTTGGCTGGTAGGGTTGACTTTGGTCAACATTCAGAGAAGACATCCTCGGATGGGAATTCCATCAGTGTCGTTAGCTCTGGAATGTCAACTTTGGGCTAGGGGGACTTTTGGTTTGGGTCCTGAGGCTTTCGGGCTCATATTTGGGTTTTGAGTTTCGAGTTGGTTTTGGGCATGGGGCCCACTTTTTGTCAAAACGATCTTCGTTGAGAGTTTCGTCAATTCCATTGAGTCTGGAATGCCATTTCTAGTAGGGTAGCATGGTCAGTTTGTGTTCACAGGGTTCTGAATGAATCCCGAGGGTCCATCAGAAGATTTTTGGACTTGGTATTTTTGCTGGTTGCTGCATTAAGTTGCAGACAACTTTGCCTTTCACGATCACGGGGACCCCATCGAGTTCGTGATGGTCTAGTTTTTTTACCATCATGTTCTTGAAGGGTTCCTTCACGTTCGCAATGTAGCCGGCTGGGACCCGACTCGGCTTTCTCTTCGCGAATGCTTCCTGGACCATCGCGAACACGATGGTTGGGCTGGCTGTTCTTCGTGAATGCAAGGGTCCTGTCGCATTAGCAATGAAGGACCCCTGGTAGTTATATTAAGTCCCAACTTTATTTTCTTCTCAAACAATCCGAGAAACTCCATTTGTAGGCTCCCAAGCTCAACATTTCCAGCATCCTTGCATAATTTCCTTCACCCAGTAAGTTCCCTCGTCACCCCTCTCCCTTTTCTGTGTAAATTCCCATGATTCTCCCGCTAAATTCCCTTGTTGCTAAATCCTTAGAGTTGGAGAATTCTTGTGGAATCTGATTGTTTGGGGACTGCATTCTCCTAAATTTGTGCAATTCAGCTCCGTAGCGTGTTTCTCTTGTTGAGGTAGGTCCCTGCCTTTAAATTTCCGAGCTTTCAGTTTCAAATCCCGTGAATTAGTAGCACTTTGGGGTTGTTTTGGGCCCAGAATCGAGTTCTGTTTGTGCCCAAACTTTGGGCATGGGTTCCTTAACCCACCGCAAGCATAATGGTAATTTTTGTTTTCTGTTTCGTTATGCAGGCCTAGGGTCATTTTCCCGACTCGATTTTTGGCCTGATTTTTTGTATAGCAATATGGGTGTTGTTATTCTCATATTGACACCTAGTTTATGTTCTAGATATCATGATAGCTTTCTGAGGCTGTTTGGAAGGGGAAGGCACACTAGTGATGGTTCGTGCTTGCAGTTCGGCCCCGAGGTAGGTTATGGTTTACCTTCTAGACTGAGTTAGTTAGGTCTTATATATTTATATGTTACTGGAATGCTAGGTTGAACTTTAGATAGACTTTAGGCTTTAATCCTGGTTATCATATAAATTGTCCATTTTGGGTTTTTAGCACTAGGATTGTATGTTACCCTTAGCCTAGGAGTTTGTTTCTTCTTTGTGACTAGTCTAAGACCCTTAGCATGCTTTTAGGAGGCTTTAGAGGTAGAATAGAGCTTGCCCATTGTTTTCCGCTTTTGTTTTCTGCTTTACCGCTTTATTCTATCATTGTATATAACTGTGAGCCCGAGGCCATGGCTAGGATTTGGATGGATTCTAGGTCAGTTCTCTTGTTTGGAGGGTACTATTGCCCTGTTTGATCTGATGGTGTGATTATTCCTCTGCTTGTGAACATTCATACTCATATCGCATGGCATATCATTGGTACAGTACGAAAATGATTTTTCAAAGTCTTTTGGGTTTGAAAAGAGCTTTCCTACTGTTGAGATAAATTTTTGACTAAATCGAGCTATTTTGAGTATCACCTTGGTTTTTGAGCGGGAAAGAGGAAGTACTATTTTTTGTATATAAATTTATAGTCTGATATGGTATTTTGCACCCCCGATGTGTTATTTCGGGTATTTTACTTTCTCATTTATATACATATTAGTCTGATGCGGTATTTCGGACCGCCGATACATTATTCTGGGTATCTTATTATTTCATACATATATATGCATAGTCCGATGAGGTATTCTGGGCTCCCGATGCGGTATTATGGGTTTATATTATATTGCATTCATTTATGCATCATCGTGTATCGCATTACATTTGCTTTGGCATATGGATGGACTCTAGTTTGGATTGATGTTGTTTCCCTTTTCTCTTTTTATTCATTGACATGTCTCTGGCTTTATAACTAGATTTAGGAGAATCTCTGTATAGTTAGCTGCTTTCCTATAATCTATATTTATATATTATCTTTTTGCGCTCGGTCGGCCTATGATGCCTACTGAGTACCCATTGTCTTGGTACTCATACTACACTCTGCATCTCTTTTTCTGATGCAGCACCTAGTACGATCCACCTTCATTGATCTCCTGTCGTTCGAGGCCCATTGCTGTTTGGATCATGGTGAGCTCCCAGCGCTTTGGAGAATTTACTTGCTTTCCATCTTGTACTTTCTGTCTATATTTTGTATTTTGGATAGACAGAGGTTATTGTATAGCTACTCCTTGCTTTAGTCACTCTTGTACTAGTGACACTAGGTCCAGGTTGGTGTTCGGGTTGTTTTATCTTTTTTTGTCACTTTAGGGCCATCTTTTGTATATTGTGTACGTTGGTATGTATATATATGCTTTTGGCCCTATCTTTTGTTATATCTTCCACTTATCTTTAGTTAAATTATTATTTATTATTTTCTGCGTGTTTGGGATAGGCTTGTCTACTAGGGGTTATGTAGACGCCATCATGGCCCGATTTCAGGTCGTGACAGAGTGGTATCAGAGCTTTAGGTTCACCGGTCTCACCGGTATAAGAGCAAGTGTCTAGTAGAGCCTCGTGGATAAAGTATGATGATGTCCGTATCCTATCTACGAGAGGCTATAGGACATTCCTTAGGAAAGGATTTGTTTTGTTTGATTCTTTATCGTGCTTACTTGACTTGATCAACTCCTAAGTATATTTGTTTCACGCCTTCTCAGATGGTTCAGACGAGATCTTCAGCGGGTGAGGACGAGGCCCCTGTCCCTACAGTTAGAGCCCCAGCCAGGGTACAGGGTAGAGGTCGACCTAGAGGTCGGCATGGGTAGTGGCCCTAGCTCGGGCCTGTGCTAGATCACCATCACTAGAGCCTGAGGTTAGAGCGGATGAGGTTCAGTATGAGCCAGAGCATGTGGGGCCAGCCCAGCATCCGACAGGTTTTGTAGCTACTCCAGTATTGAAGGACACTTTGGTTCAATTGTTGGGGTTTTTTGAGGGTATGACTCCACCAGATGCTTCGCCGAGCACTCTGATTGGTTCTCAGGTTTGAGGTAAGGCTTAGACTTCAGCTCAGGCGGCAACACAGGGTTTAGGAGCACAGCTTGTTGCTGCAGCTCCTAGATTTAAGGTACTACCGGTCCCTATAGTTGCTCCCCCTCTTCCAGCCGTGTCAGTTATGTCTTCTGAGGAGTAGAAGATGCTGGGTAAGTTCTTGAGATTGGGTCCTCCGAGGTTTTCAAGTGCTTCTAGGGAGGATGCGCACGAGTTTTTGACTAGATGCTAGGAGAGGTTACATAATTTGGGGTTAGTTGAGTCTCACGGAGCTGATTACACCGCGTTTTAGCTGGATGGTCCAGAAAAATAGTGGTGGAGGTCATATGTTGCTTCTAGACCGGCCGGGTCACCTCCGCTTACTTGGGATCAGTTCTCTGCAGCTTTTCTAGAGAAGTATGTACCACGTAGCATGAGAGAGCGTCTGATGGATCAGTTTGCTGGGTTAGAGCAGGGCTCCATGATAGTGTCTTAGTATGAGGTTTGTTTCTACTAACTGTCCAGGCACACCACTATGATTCTGCCCACCGAGCACGAGAGAGTACGCCAGTTTGTTTGGGGTTTGACCTTGCACCTTCGCTTGGCCACAGAGGGTATGGTAGCATCGGGTCAGTCTTTTCTAGAGATAGTTGATCATGCCTATACTATTGAGGGTATATTTTGCGAGGTCCAAGGGGGCAGCGATAAGAGGCCCCACCATCAGGGCAGTTTTAGCAGTTCACAGGGCCGTGGTAGGGGCTACTATGGTAGAGGTCAGCACCAGCAGCATTTCCAGCCGAGCCAGCCTGTTCAGGCAGTATTACAGACTACTGAGGGTCAGAGTAGCTAGAGTCTCATTCTTGCTCCCTGAGGTGGTCATTCAGGGTCTAGGTCATGGTGGTCGTTCTAATTTGGACGGATCTTCACAGCGGAGTACACATGGTCGGGGTTGTTATGAGTATGGTGAGATAGGCCACTTTGCTAGAGAGTGCCCATCGGTAGAGCATCCTAGGCGACATGATCTGTTAGTTCATGCCCCCAGGGATCTAGCACCTCCAGCTAGAGGCGGTTCACAAGGTAGTAGGGGTGGTCCCTAGGGAACTAGAGGTGGCCCTCAGTCTAGTAGGTTAGGTGGTCGTGGTGGTTGGGGCCACATGTATGCAGTTTCGGGCTGGACAGAGGCCGAGGCTTCAAATGTTGTGATCATAGGTACGATCTCCATTTGTCATCAGTCTGCTTCTGCTTTGTTTGATCTGGGGTCTACATTCTTGTATGTATTTGCTTATTATGCTACTCGTCTGGGGTCTGCTTGTGAGTCCTTGCCTGTGCCTTTGCGTGTATCTACTCCCGTAGGTGATTCTTTAGTAGTGGATCAGGTGTATCGGGCTTGTGTGGTGACTATCTTGGGGTATGACACCTGGGTTGACTTGGTTGTCCTTGATATGGTCAATTTTAATGTGATCTTGGGCATGGATTGGTTGTCTTCTTATCATGCAGTCTTGGATTGCTTCGCCAAGACTTTTACTCTTCGGATGCCTGGTATCCCTTCTATCATATGGAAGGGAGCCGATAGCCACATGCCGAGGGGAGTTATATCTTTCCTGAGTGCCCAACAGTTGGTTGGGAAGGGGTGCTTAGCTTATCTTGCCTACGTCTATGATACTAGTGCCACCATACCTCCTCTTGAGTCGGTTCCTGTGGTTTGCGAGTATTCAGATGTGTTTCCTTCCGATCTTCTGGGTCTTCCTCCTGATTGTGACATTGATTTTGGTATCAATGTTGAGTCGGGCACCAAGCCCATTTCTATTCCACCATATCGGATGGCACCTGCTGAGTTGAGGGAGCTTAAGGATCATCTCCAGGATCTGTTTAGTAGAGGGTTTATCCGGCCTAGTGTGTCTCTGTGAGGTGCTCCGGTTCTGTTTGTGAAGAAGAAGGATGGGTCTATCCGTATGTTATCGACTACATACAACTGAATAAGGTGACAGTTACGAACATGTATCCGATGCCGCGTATTGATGACTTTTTTGATCATCTACAAGGTGTAACCATGTTTTCTAAGATATATCCGAGGTTCGGTTATCACCAGTTGAGGATTAGAGCTGAGAACATCCCAAAGACTGCATTTAGGACTCGATACGGACATTATGAGTTCCTGGTCATGACTATTGGGTTGACTAATGCCCCAACAACTTTTATGGAGTTGATGAATCGTGTGTTCAGTGCTTACCTGGATTCGCTTGTTATTGTGTTCATCGATGACATTCTGATTTATTCGAGGAGTAGGGAGGAGCATGAGCAGCATGTTAGAGTTATACTTCAGGCTTTGCGAGACCACCAGTTGTATACCAAATTCACTAAGTGTGAGTTTTGGCTTGAGTCTGTGGCATTCTTGGGGCACGTGGTGTCCAAGGATAAGATTATGGTAGATCCGACAAAGAATGCAACAGTTCGTGATTGGGCTAGGCCTACTTCTCCTACCAAGGTTTGCAGCTTCATTGGGTTAGCAGGTTATTACAGATGGTTTGTGGAGGGATTTTCTTTGACAGCAGCATTGTTGACTAGATTGACTCAGAAGAATGTTCCCTTCCAGTCGTCAGATGAGTGTGAGGCGAGCTTTCTGAAGCTCAAGGCCTTGTTGACTTCAGCTCTGATTCTTACACTTCTGATCGAGGGTTAAGGTTTCACCGTATATTGTGATACATCAGGTATTGGTTTGGGTTGTGTGTTAATGCAGCAGGGCCGGGTTACTGCGTATGCTTCTAGACAGTTGAAGGTTCACGAGAGGAACTACCTCACACATGACTTGGAGTTAGCAATGGTAGTCTTTGCATTGAAGATGTAGAGGCATTATCTTTATGGAGTGCATTGTGAGATCTTTACTGACCATCGTAGTCTTCAGTACATTTTCATCCAGAAGGATCTAAATTTGAGGCAGCGTAGGTGGTTGGAGTTACTGAAGGACTATGACATTTCTATCCTCTATCATCCGGGCAAGGCAAATGTGGTAGCGGATTCCTTGAGCCGGAAGGCGGTGACTATGGGAAGTTTGGCCTTATTAGCTACGAAGAAGTGACCTTTAGCTTGGGACGTTCAGTCCTTAGATAATAGGTTGATTCAACTTGACATTTCTGAGCCAGGCCATATTTTTGCTTGTGTTGAGGCTAGGTCTTCCTTGTTGGAGCAGGTTCGAGCACATCAGTTTGATGATGCAAGATTGAGGATCATTCGTGACAAGGTGTTGAGTGGTGAGGCTAGGAAGGTGACTTTAGATTCGGACGGTGTTCTGAGGATCGAGGGTCGTATTTGTGTTTCTAGAGTTTGTGACTTGGTCAGATTGATATTGGAGGAAGCTCATTGCTCTAGATATTCCATTCATCCTGGGGCAGCTAAGATGTATCGTGAGTTGAGGCAGCACTACTGGTGGTGTGGGATGAAGAGGGATATTTCAGATTTCGTATCCAGGTGCTTGAACTGTCAGCAAGTGAAGTTTGAGCACCAAAGGCCAGGTGGTTTATCACAGAGGCTACCCATTCCAGAGTGGAAGTGGGAGCGTATATCCATGGACTTTGTAGTCAGATTGCCACGTACCTTGCGAAGGTTTGATGCTATTTGGGTTATCGTGGATAGGTTCATGAAGTCTGCTCACTTTCTGCCAGTTCAGACTTCCTACAGTTCTGAGAGTTTGGCCCAGATCTGTATTCGAGAGATTGTCCATTTGCATGGGGTGCCAATTTCTATCATTTCTAACCGAGGTACTTAGTTCACTTCGCACTTTTGACAGTCTATTCAGAGAGAGTTGGGTACTAGAGTTGAGCTTAGCACTACCTTTCATCCGTAGACAGACGGTCAGTCAGAGCGTACATTTCAAGTTCTGGAGGATATGTTGCGAGCCTGTGTTATTGATTTCGGGGGCCAGTGGGACCAGTGTTTGGCCTTGGCAGAGTTTCCATATAATAATAGTTACCATTCCAGCATCCATATGGCTCCGTTCGAGGCTTTTTATGGTAGGCAGTGCAAATTTCCGGTGGGTTGGTTTAATGCTTTCGAGGTTAGGCCGTGGGGTAATGATTTGCTTCGTGATTCTATGGATAGAGTTCAGGTTATTCAGGAGAGGCTTCGTACTCCCAAAGTAGACAGAAGAGTTATGCTAACCGAATAGTTTGAGATCTTGAGTTTATGGTTGGTGATAGTGTGTTCCTTCGAGTATCGCCCATGAAGCGCGTGATGCAGTTCGGGAGGAAGGGTAAGCACAGTCCGAGGTTCATTGGTCTATTTGAGATCCTTCACCATATTGGAGAGGTTGCTTATGAGTTGGCCTTGCCTCCTGCTCTTTCTAGTGTTCATCCGGTGTTTTATATTTCTATGTTGCGACGGTACATTCTGGATGAGTCTCACGTGCTTCAATTGGAGTCGGTTCAATTGGATGGGTTCTTAGCCTTTGAGGAGGATCTTGTTGCTTTTTTAGACAGGCAGGTTAGGAAGTTGAGGTCCAAGGAGATTCTGTCAGTTAAGGTTCATTGGAAGCATTGTCCTGTCAAGGAGGCTATTTGGGAGATCGAGACCGATATGCGGACCCATTATCTTCATCATTTTGAGTCTTCAGGTACAATCCTTATTCTAACTTTCACAAATAAAAGTTCTTTTAATAGTGGATGTTGTAATGACCCTCTAGGTCATTTTCCATTTTCCATGCTTTTTCTGCATTTTGAGCTTTCCCTCAGTGGCTACAGGTCATTTATGACTTGTAGGGACTGACGGTCCAGTGCCCGGGCTGTCCGTTAGGTCGTTATGACCATTTCACTGTTTTAACACTTAAGGTTGGTAAATCTTTGACTTCTGTCAACTTTCTTGGTTAACGCACTCATAATCAAATTCTGATAGTTTCGTTGGCTCCGGAATGAGTATTTTGGTCTAGTGGGACCAGTGGTTTGGGTCTGAGTGCTTTCAGTTTGGTTTTGTGTGGCTTTTTGTGTTTTAAAGTCAGTTTGGCTTGTAGGGTTGACTTTGGTCAACCATTTGGAGAAGACGGCCTCGAATGGGAATTCCATCAGCGCCGTTAGCTCCGGAATGTCGACCTTGGGCTAGGGGGACCTTTGGTTTGGGTCCCGACACTTCCGGGCTCATTTTTGGGTTTTGAGTTTTGAGTTGGTTTTCGGCAGGGGGCCTAATTTTCATCAAAACAATCTCCGTTGGGAGTTTTGTCGATTCCATTGAGTTTGGAATGCCGTTTCTAGTAGGGTAGCATGGTCGGTTTGTGTTCACGGGGTTCCGGATGAATCCCGAGGGTCTATCGTAAGATTTTTGGACTTGGTATTTTTGCTGGTTGCTGCATTAAATTGCAGAAAACTTTGCCCTTCGCAATTGCGGGGACTCTATCGCGTTCACGATGGTCTAGTTTCTTGACCATCGCATTCGCGAAGGGTTCCTTCACATTCACGATGTAGTCGCCTGGGACCCGGCTTGGCTTCCTCTTCGCGAATGTGGCTTGGACTATCGCAAATGTGATGGTTGGGCCGGCTGTCCTCCGCGAATGCGGAGGTCCTGTCGCGTTCGTGATGAAGGACACTTGGCATTTATATTAAGTCCCAACTTCATTTTCTTCTCAAAAAATCCGAGAAACTCCATTTGTAGGCTCCCAAGATCAACATTTCCAGCATCCTTGTATAAGTTCATTCACCCGGTAAGTTCCCTCATCACCCCTCTCCCTTCTCTGTATAAATTCCCGTGATTCTCCCGCTAAATTCCCTTGTTTCTAAATCCTTAGAGTTGGAGAATTCTTGTGGAATTTAATTGTTTGGGGACTGCGTGCTCCTGAATTTGTACAATTCAGCTCCGTAGCGTGTTTCTCTTGTTGAGGTAGGTCCCCGCCTCTATATTTCCGAGTTTTCCGTTTCAAATCCCGTGAATTAATATCACTTCGTTGCTGTTTTGGGCCCTGAATCGAGCTCCATTCGCGCCCAAACTTTGGGCATGGGTTCCTTAGTCCACCGCGAGCATAGTGGTGATTTTTGTTTTCTGTTTCATTGCGCAGGCCCCGAGGGTCATTTTCCCGACCCAATTTTCAGCCAGATTTTTGGCCCAATTTTCCGTATAGCAATATGGGTGTTACTATTCTTGTAGTTCAACCCCGAGGAAGGTTACGATTTACCTTCTAGACTGAGTTAGTTAGGTCTTATATATTTATATGTTACTGGAACGCTAGGTTGAACTTTAGATGGACTTTAGGCTTTAATCCTGGTTATCATATTAATTGGCTATTTCAGGTTTTTAGCACTTGGACTGTATGTTATCCTTAGCCTAGGAGCTTGTTTCTTCTGTGTGACTAGTCTAAGACCCTTAGCATGCTTTTAGGAGGCTTTAGAGGTAGAATAGAGCTTGCCCGTTGTTTTTTGCTTTTGTTTTTTGCTTTACCGCTTTATTCTATCGTTGTATGTAACTGTGGGCCTGAGGCCATGGCTAGGATTTGGATGGATTCCAGGTCAGTTCTCTTGTTTTTGAGGGTACTATTGCCCTGTTTGATCTGATGGTGTGATTATTCCTCTGCTTGTGAACATTCATACTCATATCGCATGGCATATCATTGGTACAGTACGGAAATGATTTTTCAAAGGCTTTTAGGTTTGAAAAGAGGTTTCCTACTGTTGTGATAAATTTTGGACTAAATCGAGCTATTTTGAGTATCACCTTGGTTTTTGAGAGGGAAAGAGGAACTATTATTTTTTGTATATAAATTTATAGTCCGATGCGGTATTCCGGACCCCCGATGCGTTATTTTGGGTATTTTACTTTCTCATTTATATACATATTAGTCTGATGCGGTATTCCGGACCCCCGATGAGTTATTCTGGGTATCTTATTATTTCATACATATATATGCATAGTCCGATGAGGTATTTTGGGCGCCCGATGCGGTATTCCAGGTTTATATTATATTGCATTCATATATGCATCATCATGCATCGCATTGCATTTGCTTTGGCCTGTGGATGGACTCTGGTTTGGCTTGATATTGTTTACCTTTTCTCTTTTTATTTTTTGGCATATCTCCGGCTTTATAACTAGATTTAGGAGGATCCCTGTATAGTTAGCTGCTTTCCTGTAATCTATATTTATATATAATCTTTCTACGCTCGGTCGGCCTATGATGCCTACTGAGTACCCATTGTCTTGGTACTCATACTACACTCTGCATCTCTTTTTATGATGCAGCACCTAGTACAAGCCACCCTCGTTGATCTCCTATCGTTCGAGGCCCATTGTTGTTCGGATCGCGGTGAGCTCCCGGGGCTTAGGAGACTTTACTTGCTTTTCATCTTGTACTTCCTGTCTATATTTTGTATTTTGGATAGATAGAGGTTATTGTATAGCTACTCTTTGCTTTAGTCGCTCTTGTACTAGTGACACCAGGTCCGGGTTGGTGTTCGGGTTGGTTTGTCTTTTTCGGTCACTTTAGGGCCATCTTTTGTATATTGTATACGTTGGTATGTATATGTATGCTTTTGGCCATATCTTTTATTATATCTTTCGCTTCTCTTTAGTTAAATTATTATTTATTATTTTTCGCATTTTTGGGATAGACTTGTCTATTGGGGGTTATGTAGACGCTATCATGGCCCGATTTTGGGTTGTGACAATATCACCGCTAGACGGCCTGTCTCTCTTATCAAATTGGGAATTTTAAATGTACAACATTAACCAAATATCACCAGACAATATAAAACAACCCTGTCCATATGACTATCAATAAAACCCCCAGTATCTAACCGGACTCAACAACCATATAAGTCATATCCAATTATGCAAGTAACTAGACCACATATAATTGTGTCACCACTTGCAAGCTACCTGGACCTCCCAAGGATCCCTAAGACATTATCTATGCCATTTAACATGCAACCTTGGTTTACAGACAAAACCACCTTATCACTTAAGCACACCCACCCGGCCCTTCGAGAACCAATATGCATGTCAAGTAATACTAAACTTGGCCCTTTCAGGAAACTAACATATAATGAATATCATTGACAGATAAACTCAGTTGACTCAAGAAACCCACATGTAATGAACACCAATAACATATAAGCCCGGTTCACTCAAGGAACAACCAAGTAATGAACATCAATAACAATAAGCCTGGTTCACATAAGGAACCATCACACATATAACACTTAATCCCGTACCAGGTGTGGTACCCAAGCAAACCATAGTAGGACTTGTACTACGCATGGTACCCGAGCCAACCGATATAAAACCTGTCCCAGGCATGGTACCCGAGCCAACCAATATATATTCTGTACCAGGCGTGGTACCCGAGCCAACCATTTAAAGAACCCGAACCAGGCATAGTACACAAGCCAACCATATATGTGTCCTGTACCAGGCATGGTACCCGAGCCAACCGAATGACACACACAACAATTAATCAACAATAATGAACACAACCACACTTGTAAACCAATAAGTAAATAAGATAAGTTCATTTCACATGATTGACAACCGGATATACTAGACATTCATCAATTAATTCCCTAAACCATGCAATGTGAAGACAATACTAAGCAACAATTACAATGTACACATATCACAAAAGGGAACCAAACAACCATCACTTATCCAACAAACCTGGTTCATAACCCCAACCTTGATGACCTGTCAGAAGACTAACCCCCGGTTTACCATCTAGACACATCTAGTCATTTACACCAAATTTTGGACCTTTTTAGAAAGGTAAGCATATTCTAGGGAATTCATCCCCTGACATTAAGGGCTTCAACCCTTCCTGTTCATCCCATTTCTCCTAATTTACTACCCAGGGAAAATTCGCTAAGACCTATTAATTCATTCATGCGTACACATTACCGGTTCCCCAAACCTACCCAACAATCTAGTCCCACTAGAATTTAGCATTAAATATCAATGATAACACGAGATATGGGTCACATTACCCATAATAACATCCTCCCCCTTTAGGCAACCAAATAATCAATACGATATCCCTTCAGAATTCATACACGAAAGCCTATGCATGAATTTTCTCATCATTCTACAATAATAATATGCTTGAATTATAGGTCTAAGCCTACTCAATTAAACCTAGCCTACCTGGATGCCAAGAATCTATTGCAAAAGTCTGAACAAGAACTTCTGGCTCTATGGAGGCAAATACTGATGGAAAGTAGACCTAGAATCCTTAGGTTTTACCCTATTATAGCAAAAATCCTTCCTCTATATTTCTCCCAAGATTTGGAGCAGCCTAGGAGGATTTTTGGAGTAACCCTCTTCTGTTTGAAATTGAAGAAGAGAGAATAAAATTGTAACATCCATTTTTGGGTTTTCTGATCCCGTCATCCCGCTATAGCTTCGCTACCATAGCAATAGTCGTCCGCTATAGTGGGATTGACCGCCTTGACTTCTGCTATAGCGATCATCACATAGCATAGTACCAACCACTATAGCAGTTGAAATGAAACATAACCTCGGTAAATCCCCCAAAATTTCCCATTTTACAATATACGTCAAATCTTGACATTCCAAACCAACCCTTTCACGTAAACTTTAATATCGGGAGTTCTATTCACCCGAATTCACCTCCGAAAAATCCTCTGGACTCCTTAATGCCTTAGCTAATAGAAAACCTAGCTCAACCTAAGTCATTTTACACAATCCATTCCCGTATTGCTCTAGACCTTACCTCGCTCAGAATTTATCCGAGACTAGCCTAGCCCAAAATTTTCAACTTTGTAACCCAAAAGTTTTCTAACCCATTCTTTGCACGAATAGCTTACCCATAATGAGGTGCCTTTTAATAACGACTGAACAGATTATTACAGTCTTTAAACACTCATAATATTGTTTAGACAGTATTAAGGTATATGGTTCGTTTAACTTATGAAATGTCTTACTTCGCTAGCACCTCTTATGGGTGTATTAGACCCAAACAATATTTTCACTAATAAATTTTAACTTTTTTAACACTCAAAAAATAGTCACAACTGAAAATTAAACTTTTGGAGATATTATAACTTAAATTGTGGAAATTGACTATGGTTGTTGTTTTGATGGCAATCATATTGGCCATGCGATGTTTGATATTCTATTTGAGATTTGATTATATATTTTGGATTTGTGTATAAAGAATTAAATTAAACACATAATTTACAAGATTATTGAATTTGTTTTACTAGCTAGACAGTGTAATCACATACAAAGATAAACTATACCGTACAAAGCCATATTTTAAAATCAAACCTTATTTCAAATTATTGCATCGCGTTTCAAACAGGATTCTTCATAGAAAAAATTGAATAAGAGAGGGAGGAAGATGAAAATTTTTCTGTGTTTCTTTTTTCTTCATAGAATGATGCATGGAGATTCACAAACTCTTCTTTTTAATATCATAAAGGGACACAATGGTTCAAGGAGTGTCCTAATTGTTGTGTATTTCTCCTTTTTATTCTTATTTTAAATATATATTTAATTATGTATAATTTATCTCTTTAATATGGATCCAGATTGATCCACATGGGTGACTCGATTCAATTTACTTCATCTCCCATTCATACACAGTGGGTTAACTGTCATTCCTATTATATTACTTTTATACATAACAAATAGACCGTGTAGCCATGGAATAGTTCAAAAGTTTTATTACTATACATCTGTTAGGAATATATTGCATCTCAATCAATGAAACTTAGAGTAGATTACAGTACCTAAATTATTTATCACATTCATATTTCTCATAATCTCTTTATCTTACTTTTGAGTTAATCATTATGTTCTTGTCTCAAATTCAAACATAAAGAATCAGTTAATGAACACAATTAATGCGATAATATTCAATGATCTTCCTCATCTTATGATTCTCCTAATATAAATGTAATATGCTTTTCTAGGTATGTCCTACCAAACTGAATCAAGCATGATCTCTTGGCAACATTCTGAAATAGCAAACACCAAATTGAATCTCAAAAAATTGATCAAAGTCATGAGGGTACAATGTCAAAAATTACTTATAATTTTCAAGACTTCACACGATAGTAAGTAGAAGCTTTAACTTGTATTGCCCTTATGAGTCATCATATGCGTACATGGTATGAAATATGTATTATAGTATTGACTTTTTTTTCATGAAGCGTATGTCTTTTATAAATTAAATATTGTACAAATGATAGTTCAGATAACTCATGTCTAACTTTGAATTCACAAATCAACTCAATTATTTTATTTTTCAGAACTCACATCTAACATTAGAAACATACTAACTCATTTTAATCACATAATATTAAACACAAAATCAAATGACATTTTTATTATAAATTCTCATCTCTCTTTTATCATCATTTCTGACTAAGTAATTTATGTTGTCTCATCTCTATATGTCATTTAGACAACAGAGGCGATTGTATGCGCAAATAAGTCAATCTTTTGGATGTCCAATAAACTTTTCATTAAAAATTTGTGTACTATACATAAAAAATAATATATGTATATGAATTAACAAGGATAAATAATTAGGCATAAACTAACATTAACTTCAATAATATAAATTTGCGTGAACATGATTGAGAAAAATAAATATAAATATATTAGCATCTGCACAAAACCCAATAACTTCACATGTTTTTCATAAACATCACATGTTATGTGGTTCGTTAAAGAATTTGCTATTATTTGATGTATAGATATGTATTCATACTCACTTCTTTGTGTACAATCATGTCTCTAACGAAATTGTACTTAATACAATATATTTTGTTATTCCATGGTACTTAGCATTCTTTGAGTAAGATTTTGCATCTTGACTATATCATTTACGTTCAAGTGTCTCAAAAAATGTTTAAACGAAACAGCTACTTGCACAGCTGTTGAAAGTGCTATGAATTTTGCTTTCATTGTAGAAAAGGCTATGCATCATTGCTTATTTCTACTCCATGATATGACATCATTATTAAGCAAGAATACATTTTTACAAAAGTTTCACGACCCAAAATTACATGGGTTATGATGGAACCAACCCCAAAATCTAACCATGGTAAGTAAGCCTAACTCAAAAAGCATTAACATTTAAAGTAAGGAAACAAATGAAATCCAAATGCAATAGAATAATAATATGTCAAAAAATCACCAAATATTACTGAACAAGGAAATCTGAAATCCTCAAGATTCAGATATCATAAGTACAAGAGCAACTCTAATACAGAATGTCAAACAAAAATACAAAGTTATTTGTAACACTCTATGTCTTGTGCCTTAGTTATGTAATCCCATGACTGTGTTAAAGCCTAGGACTATAATGACCCTTTCTATTATTATAGGTGAACTATTCGAGCGAGAAAGTGGGTTAGAAAACTTCTGGATTGGGGAGTTAAAGATTTTGGGCTAGGCTAGTCTGGGACGAAATCTGAATGAGGTAAGGTCTAGGGAAATCCAAAAAAGAATTGGGTAAAAGGACTAAGTTTTAGCTGGTTTTTCTATTAGATAAGGCGTTAAAGAGTCCATAGGACTTTTCAAAAATGAATTCGGGTGAGTAGAACTTCCGGTATTGAACTTGACGTGAAAGGGTTGATCTGGAACGTCAAGGTTTGAAGGTGTGTTACAAAATGGACAAAACTGGGAGGACTCTCGAGTTTTTGTCCCATGTCAGCCACTATAGTGGGTGACACACTGCTATGGTGATGCTGCTATAATAGAAAAATTCCTACTATAGCAGGAGTCAAAGGCGGTCCACCCTGCTATAGCAGATGGCTTTCTCTATAGTGGTGGCGCTATAGTGATATTGGGCCACTATAGCAGGATAAGTCACTATAAATGCAGAAACTTTCCCAAAAGTATTCATTGTTTCTGAAAAATATTTTGGGGAAGGGCTGAGGTGACTTTGGGCGAATTCCATCAGTTTTCCACCATAATCCTTCGCTAAGGTAAGTAATTTGTTCTCTTAATCTAGTACTTTGATTATTGTGGCCTAGAATCATTAGTTCATATTTGGGGAAGGGTTTAACTTAACCTAGGATGGATTTTCTGGTAAAAAAGGGGAATGTGGGGATGGACAACCTGAGTTTCCCCTTACTTGAGATCCGATGGTTGGTAAGAGAACTAGGGATGGCAGTGATGAGCTGGCTATTCCTCGGGCTTAAAAGAAAAAGAGAAAGAAGGATAAAATGGTTTTCCAAGAGGGGGATGACACCGAGTTGAGTCTGAATTCGCTAGCTAAAAAGAAAAATAAAGGATGAAAAGGCTCATAAGAAGGAACTACTAAAGATGCAAAAAAAGTCCTTGGTTGTGCATCAGATCTTGTTGGACGTAGTCGATAGAGGTGCATTCGGTAGTGGTGTACTGAGTGGTACAAAAACTTCTTTAGAACCCATTGTGGGAGTTGTTGGTGTTGATGAGGGAGCTGCAAAGACAACTGTCGATGCTGAGAAAGCTACGGAGGCAGCTATTGGTGATGAGGGAGATACAAGTGCTGGCCTATTTGGCCCATCTATTACACAGGACAACCGCTCTTAGGCGCGGCATGTATATCTCACCTTTCTAGTAGTTTTATATTTTTAGTGCATTGGGAAAAATAGATGTCTCTTTTTGGTGCGGTGGGGAAAGCTGGTATGTCTATGTATTATTGAGTGTCTTGGCAAAGTTTGAGTAGTCAAGAAACTCGCGTCGTGCATGACATTAACTCAGGCGCTGCATGGGAGGAAACCCATGAGGGTACTTTAGGGTATCCACATCCTTTGGGTTTTCTTGTTGTGTTATTTTCCTGAGGATTTTTATTTCTGTTGAACTAACATGTTTAGGTTATATTAGGTAGACGTAGCTAGAAAGACTTTAGGATGATATAAATGGGCACACAGATGTTTCTTTTGAACTATTTTTGAATGAAAATGAGACTTCCAAAACTTTTTGATACGTACTTCAAGATTGACATGTTGACTTGTTTGGCTCAATTTCTGACATTGTGTTTATTGAACATGATAACTATATCGATATGGCATGCCAACTGATGTTCTAGTAGTTAGTAAGGTAATAATGTGCTGTGTGTGTGAGATATTAGCATCATTCTTTCATTGTATGTCAATCTAGAACATTCCCGATTAGTCTTGCCTAGGTTGTAGAATAGTTTGTCTGGAAGTAATCATAGGCCATTTTTGAATGTAGTCCACTTAACCTAAATGACCAACCAAATTTAATTGATATCCCTTGATTCTAAATTTTAAGCCTAAATTGATCATTTTATTGATTAGCCTATTCACCTTCCCCGGTTTTCTTCAAACCTTTAGTTTGGCCCTAATCCCTCTTTGGACATTGTGCACCTTAACTCAGAAAAATCACCAAAGTTTAGGGTGGCTACTGTATAGGTACATGAGAAGAAAAGTGGGTATGAAAAGAGTAGACAAGTACTAAAAAAAGGGAAATAGCGGGTGTGGCATGTACCGAAAAAGAAAGAAAAAGCAAAAAAGCAAAAAAGCAAAAAAGCAAAAAGAAATAAGAGAAAAAAAAAAGAATGAGAAAAAGTTGAGTTGAAAATAGATTTCCACGCCCGTTGCTTGATGAAAACAAAGAAATAATAAAGGGAGTATAAGGGAGTAAAAAGATTGGTCTAAAAATTGGAGTAAAGAATAGCGTAGTATCAAGGAGGGTTAGTCACTATTTCTAAATATACCACAACCATCCCTGAGACTGCGTTACAAGCCGAATAAAGTCCTATAATGATCCTGGTACATCTATTTAAAAATCAAGACATGAAAAATAAGGGTAATCCTATGGTATTGTGCATGCATCATTTGAACTTCTTTGTGAGAGTGAGCACATTTTTGATATACAGTCCCATTTTTGTTGCATATATGTGTGAGAGACTCTATTTTTATATGTGTGGGCACTAGGGTAATGTTATCTAGCTACTGCATATGAAGTTGTGTGACTAGTATAGGCTGGTTTGTCTGTCAATAGCACAATGTCACTCTTTAGTCCTTCAGTGTTAGCTAGCAATGCTTGAAATAATGCACTATCTATTTTGGAAACAAAGGAAGGGTAGACTATGATCATAAAAGTGTGTTGCCAAAGTATTCAATGTTGATGTGTCATGGTTTTTATAGTCTGCTAATGCCTAAGCATTGTAGTTGAGTCCTGTTAGTTGCTTGAGTACAAGCAAACATTTTAAGTTGAGGGTATTAATGTGCCAGGATTTCACGACACTTTCGACGATTAAAACTTAAGAATTAGGGAGTTCTTAAGTGTGTTTTATTGTATATGATGCCCGTTTGCTACTTATGCAGGGAAAATAACTTGGAAAAGGAAAAAGTTGAAATCTGTTGATTCTGGCATAAAACCAAAGCCTCACAGGCCATCGGACCCACCCGACCTGTGGGAAGTGGTCGTGGCAATGAACCAGAGAAGATTATAAGGCAAGTTAACTTAACGACCAATTGGGATAGGCTGTCATACTTGCTACGAGCTGTCAAAATTTGTTGTGGTGTTGTTCTAATCAAGAATTGCAAGATGAAAGAACTCAACGGCCACCTATGATGAGCCATAGGACCTGCTATGGGCCATCAAGACTAACCATCAGATAGAGGCAGAACATATTGCTCAAGGGACTCTTGGCCAAAGATGACTTCCGATGTGCCATGTAGATTGTGATAGCCCATCATCTTTGACCATGGGAACACAATATAAGGTGTGACTCTAAGAGAAGGAATCCCGATAGCCAACAATGATAGGATGTGGGAGCCACGATGGACCATGGGATCTGACCATCGAAAGTGCCACATCCAGCGTTCCTAGTTCTTGTAGGATTCAGTATTTTTATCCATAAATACTTTCCCTAGAGTTTATTTTAGCTGTTACTCATTTTATTCGACTATTTGGAGTGTTGTTGACTTCATTTTCACATACTTTTGAGAATTCAATAATTGATTCTTGATAATTGAAGTGTTCTTGATAATTCAAGATTCATGATTTCTTATATTCATATTGTAAGTTACAATTATGATTTGTTCATTTGAATCTAATTTGTTTCTTATGAACATGAGTAGCTAAATCCACAACCAGGATTGTGGGAACCATGACGTATTAACAAAGTAGGCAAAGTACTTAATAATTCTAGAATGGTGTTCATACATGTATTGCTCTTCCTTTCATTTTGATTACTTTTTAACGATGTGCAACGTTAGAACTCGCCTTATTATTACTTGCTTGACCAAAGGGGTAACAAATGGGGAAAAGGGATTACATAACAGAGATTTGAGCCTATCAATGTCACGACCCGATTTCTCGGTCATGATGGCACCTACAACCCCCCAGTAGGCGAACCAATTTCTGTAGCCCAGGACAGTTAGTAATGGGCTACTATCTATCAAATAAGAGGAAGAACAATTTAATAAGCAAAGGTAAGAGAGTAAGATGAGGAGAATAGATAACAGGAGTATATATATACATATGCGGAAACTAAACCAAACCCCAAGACCTGGTATCATAGTATAAAGCCAAAACTACATACATGGAGTGCAAACGATCCAAAACAATATATACAGATGTCTCTGAAAAGTAATAGAGTACATGAAGCAAAAGATAAACTAAAGCCAACTCTAAGTCATGAGTGGGGTAGTTGCGCTCGTGAACCTTCAGCTGCCTCGACGCATATGCTATTACTCGACCCTGCTGCATCAACACACAACCAAGACCAACCCCAGAAGCATCACAATACACGGAGAAGCTCTGACCCTCAACCGACAAAGTCAAAACTGGAGCTGAAGTCAATAAGGCTTTAAGCCTCTGGAAGCTATCCTCTCACTGATCCGACCACTGAAATGGGACATCCTTCCTAGTCAGCATAGTCAAGGGTGCTGCTATGGAAGAAAATCCCTCAACGAACCGTCTGTAGTAACCTGCTAACCCAATAAAGCTGCGGACCTCAGTAGCAGTAGTAAGTCTAGGCCAATAACAAACCGCAGAAATCTTTCCCGAGTCAACCCTAATCCCATCCTTAGACACCACGTGCCCTAGGAATGCACCTGACTCAAGCCAAAACTCGCACTTTTAGAACTTGGCATAAAGCCGATGATCTCTCAAAGTCTGGAGTATAACCCTCAAGTGCTGCTCATGCTCATCTCTACTACACGAGTATACCAAGATGTCATCTATAAAAACTATCACAAATGAGTCCAAATACGGGTCAAGAACCCTGTGCATCAAGTTCATAAAGGCTGCGGGGGCATTAGTCAACCCAAAAGACATCACCAGGAACTCATAATGGCCATAACGTGTCCTGAATGCTGTCTTAGGGATGTCCTCCGCCTTATTCCTCAACTGATGGTAGCCAGACCTCAAATCAATCTTCGAAAACACGACTGAACCCTGAAGCTGGTCAAACAAGTCATCAATCCTCGGCATCGGATACCTATTCTTCACTGTCACCCTATTCAGCTGCCGATAATCAACACACATGCGCATCGACCCATCCTTCTTCTTCACAAAGAGAAAATGAGCACCCCAAGGTGACACACTAGGTCTAATAAACCCCTTAGCTAACAGATCCTGGAGCTGCTCCTTAAGCTCCCTCAACTCAGCAGGAGCCATACGGTAAGGAGAAATAGAAATGGGCCTGGTGCCCGGCTCTAGCTCAATAGCGAAATCAATATCTCTCTCAGGTGGAAGGCCTGGCAGGTCGGTAGAAAACACATCGAGGAAGTCTCTAACCACAGGAACAGACTCAGGAGAAGTAGGGTCAACACTAACATCTCGGACATATGCTAGATAAGCTAAACACCCACGGGAAATCAACTTTCCTAGCTCGAAGACAAGAGATGATCCCAGATGGTGCATGGCTAACAGAACCCTGCCACACAACCGGGGATACACCGGCACAGCTATGGTAATGGTCTTGGCATAACAATCCAAAACCACACGGTGAGGGGATAACCAGTCCATGCCCAGTATCACATCAAAATCTAGCATATCAAGAATCATCAAATCACCCAAGTCTCTGAATCACCAATAGATAGCATACAAGACTAACAATCCGATCCACTACTAAAGAATCTCCTACTGGGTCGAAACAGAAACAGGAACAGATAATGGCTCACTAGCCAACCCCAAACAAGGCACAAAGTAGGCAGATACATATGAACAAGTGGATCCAGGATCAAATAAAGCCATAGCAGACTGATGGCACACAGAAATCGTAACTGTAATCACAGCAT